>PVIY010063054.1:0-10630 GCA_004026745.1 Myrmecophaga tridactyla | reverse complement strand
CACTTGGAGTGTGGGGAATGGGACTGGGTGATGGAGTTCAGGTGCGTGGGGTGTGGGGTGAGTGGCCAGTCACTGGGTTGCACCGGTGAGGGTAGCATGCCCAAGGAACAACGCCTGGCTTACTTCTTAGTCCCCTGTTCCCATCTGTGCACTCCCACGGGCTCTACGCCTCCGCGCCAGTCTCCAGCTTTCTGCTTCTCAGTTCCTCGGCCTCTGCAACCAGGGCTGCCACATGTGGTGCAGAAGGCTCTCCCAGGTGAGCCACCCTCCCGAATCACTGCCTCAGTCACCCTCCTATCCCTTCTCTAACTTTCCCGTGGAGTGGGACTAATCTCGAGCTACTCTAGTGGCCATCTTCCCAGAAGTCCAGTTTATTGCTTTTTGCGAAACTACTACCGAAGTAGTTGAAACAATGGCACCTGACAGCATCTGACCAGGAGGGACTGAAACTGCAGGATCCAGTGTTTCTACTTCATCAGCCGATATCTGGCTCAGTGTTGGCTGTGTCTCCCTCTGTACTTGGGGCAGAGGATTTCTGCAGCCATCCCAGTCCCCAGGCATTCCTCATGCAATGGGCATCAGGAGCCATGGATGAAATTACTCACAGTCTCTGTCCGTGGTTTCTCAGTCTCTTTATCCTGCATTTCCCTGAATCCCCCAGTCCCTGGATCACCAAACAGTTGATTTGGACAATTTCTGCTTGTCTTCTGGCTGCTTTGCAGGAGAGAAGTTGTGCCATTCCCTGCCTAATCCTCCTCTTAAGAGGCTCCTCCTTGAGGCACTTTTGTATTTAGCACTTAACAGCTTGTGTTCTGTCCTGGGTCTCTGTCAACTTGGGTCCCTGTATCTGGATATGGTTGGGATTCTAACTCA
Source organism: Myrmecophaga tridactyla (assembly GCA_004026745.1). NCBI lineage: Eukaryota > Metazoa > Chordata > Mammalia > Pilosa > Myrmecophagidae > Myrmecophaga > Myrmecophaga tridactyla. Next base: position 9,757 of record PVIY010063054.1, on the reverse strand, counting down.
CTCTGAATGCCTTTATAGGCTGTGTTCCCGGTGGGAGAGGAAGGATCTGGGCTGCTGCCTCTGAGCACTTCTCAAGCTGCATGGGACTGAGGGAGGGGGAGGGAAGAGGATGGCCAGTCTGGGATGGAACTTTCCTACCTGATATTTTTCTTTCTTTGCTTCATCATTTGCAGAGTCCATCTCCAGTCTCTACCTTCCTCTAGAGTCTAAGCAAGTTTCTGATCACTTTTTCAATCTTCTTTCTTTCAGCTCCTCAACCTGAATGTCTATTAAAATCTTTTTCACATTTTTAAATACAACTGTTAGCCTTTTATTGGTGAGTTGTAAGACTTCTTTATATATTCTGGTTACTACACCCTTATTAGATAGATGATTTGAACTATTTTCTCCTATTCTATAGGCTTTTTTCACTTTCTTGATAATGTTCTTAAACAAGTTTTAAATATTAACTGAATGCAATTTATCTATTTTTTCTTTTGTTCCTCATTTATTTATTATTTTTTCAGGGTTTTTGCCTTTCATTTGGTGAGAGTTTTGTTCTTCCCTCCCTTTTTGACCATCCCTTCCCCTCCCACCCAACCCCCACATTGACCCTTATTCTACCTGTGTGATAACCTTTTTACTTCGGGTATTAGGAGTTTGTCAGGCTCTTAAATGAGTTAGTTGTATGGGTTCTACTTTTTCTCTGTTATCCAATAATTTTTATTCTATGAAAATATATTCTCTTTACTTGCATGTTTGGTAGAGGTTGCAAAAAACATCTGGTGTTGATACCATCTGGCATTAATGCTATCTAGGGGGCAGAGCTTTGGCTACTGTTTGTGTTTCTCTGATGGTAATTGTTAGCCAGCCAGATAATGATTCTTAGACTTACTTTGGTCACTCATAACAGAATACTGACCATTTAGTCTAGCTGTCCAAATGTCTTAATATAAATTTGGGGATTTTTAATCCAGTCTATGCCTATCGTTATGACCACTCATCTTTTTCCCTCCTGGTATTCATTTGTTTTCCTTCTTTTTTTTCTTAATTTATCCATCTTATTCATTTTTAAAAGAACCGTCCTTTTATTAATTCTATTAACTGTCTCTGCTTCATGTGTTTCTCTTATATTCATTTTTTTTACACTTTTGAGTTTTTCTCCCCCTAGCTTCTAAGTAAAACCACAGTTCTTATATTTTCGCTTTTCTTGTTTTACAGTAAGCACATTTAAAACACTAACTTTTTTCCAGAACAGAAAAAGCTTTGTCCATTCCTTTCAATGGGAAAACATTTTAGAAGTAGAATTTTCAAGTATAAGGCTTTTCAAGTATACTTAAAATTTTCAAGTATAGGATTTGGGGGCCTCATTTTTACCTTCTATCTTTATAAATTTTTGCATTTAGGCTTGCATTAGAAGAATTAAATGTCTTTCTCTGTGACTTGTCATACAGGTAGTATTTGTAAATGTGCTGTGCTTGAGCAAAATGTCTGTTCTCTGAGTATAAAGCTCAGTGTGTCTTTCTGTTAGTCTATGTGTGTATTTGATAAGCTTCTTACTTGTGCTTTTCAGGTTCTCTGGATCTTTGTTTTGTGTCTCCTTAATCTGGAGTTTTCAGCGAGAACACTGTTAGTCTGTGTTGTGAGAAGCATAAAAGTTTGTTGCAGTTTGTTGGTGTGGTGTTATTATTATATCTATCTTGAATTATAATTTGATCTTAACAATGCTTTGCCACCTTTATTTTTGTTAGAATTCTCCTGGGTTATCTTTTTATGTAACCTTTTCCTTTTCCTTTTTGAAAATATAGGAAAATAAAAAGAATGCTTGAAATTCTAACATTTTCTACTATTTGTTTTGCTCACAGCCTCTCTCGCTCTCATTTACTTTCCACTATTACTTATTTTTCTGTCTAAGTGTGTCAGGTATCAACCAGAAAGCTTGAATATGCCTGTATGCTCTTCTCATAGTGCAAGCGTGCTTTACTATCTGTGCCAAGCACACCTGCGCTTCCAATCTTTTAAAAAGAAAATAAAACACATGAGAGGTAAAACTACCCCCACCACCGCTTAATCCCTGCCGTGACTTTGAGATTTTCCTTTTAGTGCATTTGTATTTATTTATCCATCTATCTTGTAGGTGGGTCTGCCATAAGCAATGTAGAGTATTGTTTGGTGGGTTTTAAAAATGTGTGTAAATGGTATCGCTGGATATGTATTGATCTGTGTTTTGCTGTTTTTATATATATTGATTTTTTTTTTACATTGAGGTGAACAAATTAACTTTAAAGTGAACAAAAGAACAACTGTGGCATTTAATGCATTCACAATATTGTGCCGCCAACTCTAATTCCAAAACACTGCCATCACCCCTAAAATAAACCCTGCCCCCATGAAGCAGTTTCTCCCCGTTGTCCTCTCCACCCAGCCACCGCCAGTTGTTTTCTGTCTCTGTAGATTTAACTCTTCTGGATATTTCACATAGATAGAATCAAAAAGCGTGTGACCTTTTGTGTCTGTCTTCTTTCGTTAGCATATTTGTAAGGTTCATCAGCCGACATTGTAACATGTATCGGGACTTCATTCCTTTTTACGGCTGAACAGTGTTTCTGTGTGTCTGTCTGTCTGTGTCCCATCATCTGCTTATCCATTCATCCGTTGATGGAAAGCAGAATTGTTTCCACTTTTTGCCTCTTTTGAATACTGCTATGAACATATGTGTACATGTATTTGTTTGAGTACCTTTTTTCAATTATTTTGGATATTATACCAAATGGCATTGCTGGGTGACATATCAATTCCGTGATTAGCTTTTTGAGAAGCCACCAAATTATTTCCACAATGGCAGAACATTTTATATTCCCACCAGCAATGTACAAGGACTCCAGTTTCTCCACATAATCACCAACATGTTACTTTCCAGGATTTTTTATGATATTCATCCTAGTGAGTGTCGTATCTCATTGTGGTTTTGATCTGCATTTCCCTACTAACTAATGATGTTGAATAACTTTTCATGTCTTGTTGGCCAATTGTGTATCTTTTTAACTTTCTATTGCAGTAATTACATTTACAATATTGTGATACTATCCCCAATACCCATTACCCTAAATTTTTTAACACCTCAAACAAACTCTGCGCCCATTTTAAGCAATAACCACCTCATTTTTCTTTTTATTCCTTGAAATTACATTTCACTTCCCTCTCAATTTTAACCTAAAAACGTCTGCTTGTACATTAATTCATCTGTAATACAATTATATAAGATTATATTGTATCCTTTAAACATATAAAAAATCTTTCTGGATTGAGCTTTAGTACACACTCAACATTTGTACTACAAATACAGAACAAATTGCAATAAATTACTAAACATAAGAGTTCATTGGAAATATATCAGCCAATGAAATGAATAAGGTTTTTCTTCCCAATTGGTTCACGTATGTATAGGTTAACATTATCATTGTTAGACTGAACCAAGAAAGAGCATCACTTCCCTCTGTCCTCTCTACTTTACGTATGGAAGTACTGATAATCCCCATTCACATAAATATGCAGATGGGAATGAAAGGGGTTTTGTGATAGCAGTATCTCTGAATTCTTCAAATGCCTTCTTAGTTATATGCTAAGAAAGTAGAACCATCTGGATCTGCCTTTGATATTGTTGAAAGCAAAGAAATGGGTACCCCAGCCTCGCATAGGCTTCGTACCATGTTATAAAGAATCTCTTACCTTCTGAGCACCCATATTTTTGAATTGGTGCCCCCAGATTTTACACATTGGGTCTTAGTCTACAGTAAGATTGAGGATGTTTTCTTTTGCAATTTTCTCAGAAGACAGTTCTTGAGAGAATACTACAGGAAGGTACCATCCAAAACTTGATATCTTAAAACCATTCTAGCCTGCATACTCCTTGGAGAGCATCGGCTCACCCTCTGGGGTAAGGCTGCCCTTGAAGGCTTAAGTTTAGGTTCTTTAACCAGGCCATAAAGTATATATATTATAAGGTTATGCTGCCAGGCTGACTTCTTCATTTTGAGCAGCAGGTCTTCCAACATGTTCTCCCATACCCGAGACCCTTGCAGGAGTTCTTGGCAAAAGGATTTGATACCAAATTTGGGAAATGTGGGCTGTCCACGTCCCTCCTCACTCTGCCCATCCCATGGTAGGAAAATTACTCAACTTTGTAAATTTCCCAAACTCAAACTACCTAACCACCCTTCCCCCTTTTATTTTTCCATGTGATAGCTGATGTTCAAAATAATGTACCTAGGAAAATAGAGAATAGAAGTAATTCAGCACATACGTGGTCGTGGTTTGGAGCTTCCACACTGCTCCCATCACGATATTCCTTTACTTGAATCCAGCATGGCTTAACCTTTATATACTAAGCATGCCTAAGCCAGATAGTTTGTACTTAGATTATGTAGCTTGTGGAGCACACTCTGGGAAAAGCAATGATACATCTGTATACCTCACTGTCCCTCTGTGTGTCTTTCCAGGGGGTAATCAGATAAGTTCCCAACATCCCCAAGCACCAGATTAATGTGTTATCCTATTAAAGGTGAAATGGAGGAACCAAAGCAAATACTCTCTAAGTGTGAAGTTCAAGCCATGGTAGCAACTAGGAGAAGGAGACAGTTTTAGATAGAGGGTACTTTCCAGCACCATTTGTATTATAACCTAGATTTTACACAGCAGTGGCTGAAGAAAGGATCTGCTTTTGTCTGCTATCCCACTGTTTCTCAACTTCTTTGATAAAATAGCAAGAAATCTATTTTAAGCAAAAAGGGGATCCAGGCCTTAGTATCTGGCTTTACAGCAGAGTATAAGGGGAAGCTGTATCTCTCATACTCACCCGTACACTGAACACAAGGATGATGACAGCAACCCCTGAGCTCTACTGTGCAGGCTGATGGTAGAGCTACAAGGGGAGCAGTTTCTGTGTGCAAGAGTTAGGACCTGACGTCTACTTGGCCAGATGGCAGTGGGGCATGGGTGACAGGGTCTGAAAACTCCTTCCCTGCAACATTCAGCTCAGTATGTTTTGCATCCACCCTTTCCTGAAAGTTGCTTTGAGCATCTGCTACCATTGGGCATGTTCTTCTCCTTGGCTGCTGACAATTTAAAAATAACTCCCGATTTGAGGAGTAATTAAATTAAAGTCACAAAATAATAGTCCCACCTTGGACTGACTGCTTTGACCTATACTCTCAGCTTTAGAGAAGGTGAAATGTGTTTCTTTTAGGAGCACATGGATGTGTATATTCCATGAGAGTTTGGTTTTTAATACTCTACCCCCAGACCTGGCATGAAACTATCATGTACTCCAGAAAAGCCATGTTTTAATCCTCAGCCAGTCTGTAGGACCAGCCCTATAGTTTAGGGTGGGAAACTCTGGATTGTTTCCATGGAGATGTGACACACCCAACTGTGGGTGTGGACTTTTGATTAGCTTGAGATGTGATTCTCCCCATTCAAGATGGGTCTTGATTAGTTTACTGGAGTCCTTTAAAAGGGGAAGCATTGTGGAGAAACCTCAGATGCAGACGCGTGGAGAAACCTCAGATGCAGACGCTTGGAGAAGAGTTGCTTCAGAGCTGACAGAGACAAGGATACGTGGAGACGCTTGAAGTGCTGACGAGAGAGTAGATGCCCAGACATAGGCAGAGCCCAGCAGATGTTGTCTTTATCTTCCCACGAGATTTAAGCAAGCCAGAACCTGGAAAGAGCCCAGGGAAGCCAAGAGATGAAGCCCAGCCCTGGAGAAGCCAAGAGAGGAACCCTCACAGGAAACAGAGGCTGAAAGCAACGGAGCGAGCCCAGGAGCAAGGGACCAGCAGATGCCAGCCACGTGCCTTCCCAGCTGACAGAGCTGTTCCGAAGGCAACAGCCTTTCTTGAGTGAAACTGATGCCTTAATTTGGACATTTTCATGACCTTAGAGCTGTAAACTTGCAACTTAATAAATTCCTGTTTTAAAAGCTGTTTCAGTTCTGATATATTGCTTTCCAGCAACCTTACAAACCAAAACAGTTCTTGACATAGGAGGAATCTAAAAAATTTTTGTGGAATGAAGAAATGGGGTCTTCTGATCAGCCAGAGCCCGTTTTGTTGTTGTTGTTGTTTAATCTTTTAGCTTAGTTTGTTGCTGCAGAAAGCTGGACAACCCGGAGAACTTCCCCACGAAGCCTGATTTTCCTCTACCCCCTTAAAGCAGCAAAGTACCGATGGTCTGTGCAGGGGGCAGACAAAGCGCCTTCACCACGGTCTCACAGTCAGCTCAGTGTGACAAGAGGCACGGGGGTGACAAGAGGGGCTGGAGCCTCTGAGCAGCAGGCACAGTTGGGGGTAATAAGCTGGGTGAGCCTTTGGCTGGTCTCTGGTCTCTCTGAATGGCATTTAAAAACAAAGAGGCCCAAAGATTTCCACTCTCCACCCCCAATAATCCCAGTGAAGAAGGAAGTCTCTATCATTCATTGAACTTGTGCAGAAGGTATTTAGACATCTTTGTAAGGACAGAGATTCCATCAACCAACCATCTCTCGGTCCACGCAGGAGGCCAGTCTAGCCAACCAGCCTGCCGGTGGCAATTCAGTGCATGGAGCTGAACTGTTGACCAGGGGCAGCAGGGAGTATGGGGAGAAGTGTTGGGCAGGGGCAGGACCCCCCACCCCTGGGCCCTCGTGGAATCCAGTGGCCTGAACTGTGGAATCATCAGCCTTTTTGTAAAAATCCTTCTCAGAATCTATTGCATTAGTTCCTTACATTTCAGGCTCCTCTTCTGTGGAAGTCAATCAGAGGCAGAATCTTGCTTGCCAGAAAAGTAATCCTGTCCAGCAGAGAGGAAACTTATCGTGACTTCCACTGCTTTTATTTAATGAGGTTTGGAACACGAGAGGCCAAAAATGAGATGCACGTTTTCAGGACACTCTACAGAGAGTGTAAGTTAAGAAAGTTGTCCAAGGTGAAAAGGAGAGCAGGAAATCACCCCAACTCATGGCGGTGGGGTCTTCTTGGGAAATGTCATAGTGCTGACAGGCTTGTAAAAGAAGACGACATCACAGGTTAGCATCTTCCCACGGGCCGAACCACGCATGTTCTCTTACACACAAACACGCACAGGCCACCCTTAGTTACCTACCCCCGCGTCTATGAGTAAAACTTGCTGTTGCTGACTCGCTTCTCCCTTAACCTGAAATAAAACAAATTTCACAATCACCAATCGGGTGTGAGACACAGGCTCTGTGTTGAGCTCTGTAATGTTCCTTGATGCCCGTAGTAGCAGGGCTTTCCTAGCTGCGGGGTCCTAGCAGGCTGTGTCTCCTCTCTGAATCCCAATTTCCTCACTGGTATTACGGGTTAATATCTACCCTACAGGTCAAAGTAAAGAACCAGTGCACATAACATGGGTAAGGCGCGCAGCACGGTGCTTCTCATAGGTGGGGGCGATGGCATTCTTGTTGAGCTAACTCTCATTGCCCAGAACTGTCTGGGACATTGCAGACCCAAGGAGTCTCCTTACATGCCTGTAGCACAACCAGAAGCACCCCTGATGGGGGCGATTCTGTGCTAGACAAGCACATTCTCAGGAACTCAGCTGCGACTTGTTAAAAGGCAATGGTCGGGCTGGCCATGATGGCTCAGCAGGCAGAGTTCTTGCCTGCCATGCCAGCAACCCAGGTTCGTTTCCTGGTGCCTGCCCATGTAAAAAAAAAAAAAAAAGGCAATGGTCATCATTAATTTTCTTATTATTGAAGTATCCTTCTAGAGATTGCAGTTGTGCTTGGAGAAGCTGCAGCTGCTTAAACTATTACCATAAGTAAATTTATAGAGAAAAGGAAAACTAGAGTCAAGGGTACCAGTCAAAAGATTTCCAAAGAAAGCAACTGTGGGGGCTTTCTAGGAGGCTGGCCCCGGAGGCCAAGGTCATTGTGCCTGATGTGCTTTCAAGGAGTGAGATCTGCCACCGCCTCGACCCTCCAAGCGCCTGCAGGCGGAGCGGGGGCTGGCCCACCTCCGGTTGCACTTCTCCTGGTACAGCTGCAGCTGGTTCTCGTTGACATTGAACTCCTTCACGAGGGCATCGCGGTTGGCACTGCGCAGGTTCTGGTGTGTGTCGTAGAGGAACAGCTGGTTGTTCAGCTCTTCTTGTCGTCTTCGCAGCTGGCGGCAAGAGGAATAAAGTTCCTCTTCGCTCTCCTGGGGAGCAGAGGAGAGAACAGTGTGGTGACTGTGTCCTCCAAACCAGATGCGGCCGAGACCTCTCAGCCATGTGCTTGAAGAGCAGACCCTCACCCCAGGGTGACCGTGGAACTGTGACTGGGGGAGGTCGGTGGATGGGGCGGGGAGGGAAGGAGTCAAGGAATAAAAAGACAATTATTTTTGCATAGGGAGTGGAGATAAAGTGGACAGTCCTTGGTGACTGACTGAATGCATGGAGTGAAGCACTGGGAAGAGTCAATAATGATTTTAATTAATTAATTTATGCCCTTCCTCAAGGAAATCAGCTTTCCTCCCTATAAAAGACAAAGCAAAAGGAAACACAACCCCCATTCAAGTCTTAACACTGTAGCACTAACATTCCCTTTTTACTTCTCCTGCTGATTTTATATATGTAGTTTAGTGACTAATTCATCTTTAGGTTCCAGTTCAAAATCTACCTTTTCCATTAATGCTTCTACAATTACAGGGCTTTTTCTCCTTTTCTGAACCCCAAAGTATTTACGGGCTATATTAATTAGTCTTTAATAGTCTATATATGAGATGCACATTCAGGAAGATACATAAAATAAACTTACAATTTAATGAATAACTTAAAAAGCAAACAGCTATGGAATTGCCACCCAAGTCAAAAAAAATAGAGCTTCGTCACTCAGCTGTCTGAAGGTGGCCAGTGCACCCCCTTCCCAATCAAGCCCCCTTTCTTCCCACTTAGAAGTCTGTGACAGTCACTTCCTGCATTTCTTCTGAGTCTGAGTTTTCATGCAAAAATTTAAATTGTTTTTCTTCCCCAAGCCTCTAGTTATTTCTGTTTTCTAATATATCTTACTTATTTCCTTGCTCACCATTGCTTCTGGCACTGCATGCCTTCTTGTTTACATAAATACTCTTGCAGTTCTCTTAGCAAAGGTCTATGAGTACTAAATTATCTGTCTTTGTATGTCAGAAAAATACCTTCCTTTTGCCCTCATTCTTGAATGATGGTTTATTAGGTATAGAATTTCTAGACTTAGAGCTGTTTGTCTTAAGCATTTTGAAGATATTGTCTCTTGGTCTTTAAGCGGCTATTTCTGTAGATGTTCTATGATGTGCTCTGTGGTCTGTCAGTTCTTTGGAAGGAATCTGTCTTTTCTCTTATTTTCTTTATTTTATTCTTTATCCTGAGATTCTGCCAATTCAACCTGATATGTCTATGTATAGATTTATACTTTATACTATGCTTATCGTCTGAGGACTCCTGTCTCTTCATTGCTCATTTAAAATGTTTTATGTTGAAATATTTATCATGTCATGCACATTCACCAGCACACTTCAACTTTACTAATTCTTTCTTGGTATCCATTCTAGAATTTCCTACTAAGCTTTAAAAATTTTTTTCTAAAGAATTTTCAAATTTTACTTCCAGGATTTCTAACTGGTCCTTTCGGTCTTCATTAATAGCAAGTATGCTGGTTTGAAAGGATGCATGTCCCCTAGAAAAGCCATGTTTTACTCTAAATCCCATTTCATAAAGACAGAACAATCCATATTCAATACTGTATGTTTGAAACTGTAATCAG
>PVIY010063053.1:0-10643 GCA_004026745.1 Myrmecophaga tridactyla | reverse complement strand
TTAGAGCTCTGAAGCTATGAAAGTCAGCAGTACCCCATTCAGCAACTGTTTAAAAAGCTGAAAAAGTGATCAGTCTTCTAGAGATATGAATGAAGGTGATCTGGATAGGACTAAGGTAAATCAGAATAGTGGGTAAAGGATGATATGGCGCATATTTTTAGACTTCAACCTCTATGTGAGACCAAAGGGAGAGATATTTAGTGCAAAATTTATATTTTGGGTAGCACAATATCCAATTTAATTTGTATGGTCAGTTTACTTAAACATCATAATCACATGGAATCTTGAATAAGATGTTAAAATTTCCCTTGGGGGATTGGGGAAAAAGGAGGAAATATTCAACTTCCTCATCTGGGGAATTCCTAATATTCTTGCAAGCAGTGGGGGCAACCAATTCAATAGGCTGAGCCCTCGATCTAGGGGCTCACCCCTATGAAGCTTATTCCTACAAAGGAGAGGCTAAACCTACTAATAATTATGTGCAAGAGTCACCCCTGGAGAGCCTCTTTTGTTGCTCAGATGTGGGCTGTCTAAGCCAACTCAGCAGGTGAACTCACTGCCTCCCCCCTCTGTGGGACATGATTCCCAGGGGTGTAAATCTCCCTGGCACGTGGGACCTGACTCCTGAGGATGAGCCAGGACCCACCATCATGGGAATGAGAAAGCCTTCTGGACCAAAAGCAGAAGAGAGAAATGAGACAAAATAAAGTTTCAGTGACTGAGAGATTTCAAATGGAGTCAGGAGATCAACCTAGAGGTTATTCTTATGCAGTATAAACATATACCTTTCTCGTTTATGGTATATTGGAGTAGCTAGTGGGAAGAACCTGAAACTGTTGAAATGTGTTCTAGTAGATTTGATCCTTGGAGAAGACTGTATCTGTATAACTACATATAGCTTTTACAATGTGACTGTGTGATTGTAAAAATCTTGTGTCTGATGCTCCTTTTATGCAGGGTATGGACAGATGAGTAAAAAATAAAATAAAATAAGGATAATAATAATAAAATAATAATATAAATAAATAAATAAATAAATAGGGAGAAATAAAGGATAAAAATTGGGCAGACTGAAATACCGTGGGTCAATGAGAGGGAAAGGTAAGGGGTATAGAATGTATGTTTTTTTTTTTCTTTTTTTGCTGTGATGCAAATGTTCGAAAAATAATCATGGTGAAGAATACACAACTATGTGATGATACTGTGAGCCAATGATTGTATAATATGGTTGGACTGTATATGTGTGGATATTTCTCAATAAAAATATTTTTTAAAAAATCTGATGGTTAGGATTTTGACAATAACAGGGAATAGGCAGAACAAATAGCCTTGGTGAGAAAGTGCAGATTGTGTTACTAAGGCATCAGAAAACAGTCTGGTTTAGGAGAAGCCATCTTAATGTCTGTATAGTATTTTTCAATTTACAGAATGTGTTCATAGACACAGCTATTTCACTTTCACTCTGCTAGGCTATGAGCTCCTAAACGATAGGGAACGTGTTTATCTTTGCAAACTTAGCCTACCATTATGCCTATAGTATAACAGACATTTAACTAGGGTTGGCCAATTTGAATTGTATTAATTCCTCACAAAGATTCTGTAAAAGTAAACAGAGTAATCTTTACTATTCTTATTTTACATATAAGGAGATTGAGACTTAGAGAAGTTAGGCCCAAATCACAAAACAACCAAGCAACCAAAGCAAGAAAGGATCCAGGTCTTCTAACAGCCAAGTCCCCTTCCTATAGTTCATTATGTTACAGTTTTACTGATTTTAAATTCAGGATTTAAAAGAAAACTAACTAGTAGAGGGGACCAAACTATATTATATAGATGAATAATACCTACACAATTCTGTCCTCTTCAAAGTGAACATCTCTGGAGACAAAATGATTAATCTCATGAGGAAAACTTCACACTAATTAACTTTGTCACGAAGTTTACCTTTCCCTTTTTAAATTCTTCAAATATGTATCTCAAATATAATTCATTTGGCATTTATTTATAGCTTGGAATTATTAGCATGTCTTATCTGCTCAACTGGAATGTGTTTACAGGGACCACAATACTCTCAGGGCCTAAAGCTGCACTTGAAGCACAGTAAGAACTCAGTATTTATAATTATGGACTGAATGAAGCAACCTAATTCTGGATCAGACATTTAAATGTGTGAGATGGTGTGCTGGTTTGAAAGGATGTATGTACCCAAGCCGTGTTTTCATCCTAATCCCATTTTATAAATCCAGCTGTTTCTCCTAACCCCTATTCAGCACTGTATGTTTGAAACTGTAATTAGCTCATCTTCCTAGAGATATGATTTAACCAAGAGTGGTTGTTAAACTGGATTAGGTAGAGGCATGTCTCCACCCATTTGGGTGGGTCTTGATTAGTTTACTGGAATCCTATAAAAGAGGAAACATTTTGGAAAAAGCTGGAGATTCTGGTTCTGAGACATAGCCATAAGAAGCAGAGAGTCCACCAGCCAGCGACCTTTGGAAATGAAGAAGGAAAACACCTTTCAGGGAGCTTCATGAAACAGGAATCCAGAGAAAGCTAGCAGATGATGCCAGGTTCACCACATGCCTTTCCAGATGAGAGAGAAACCCTGACCCTGTTTGCCATGTGCCTTCTCACTTGAGAGAGAGACCCTGAACTTCAGGGGCCTTCCTGGACCAAGGTATCTTTCTATGGATGCCTTAGATTGAACACTTCTATAGACTTGCTTTAATTGAGACAATATCTTGGCCTTAGAAGTGTAAACTAGCAACTTATTAAATTCCCCTTTTTAGAAGTCATTCCATTTCTGGTATATTGCATTCCAGCAGGCAGCAAACTAGAACAGATGGTTAGACAATATTAATATGGAAGAAAACAGAAAATATGAACCGTTGCTTTCTGAGATATTTACACACAAATGCCAGAAACAATAACCCTAAAGGAAGAGGGTCAGTCCTATTCCTTCTTTTATCCTGGTCATAAAAAAGTAAATCTTGGGGAAGACTGTGAGAAGATGATGGAGTAGGAAGCTCCAGGAATCAGTCCCTCTACCAAAACAACCATAAACTGTCTGACTCAACAATTCTCGAATTCTGGAGTATAGTGGAACACTGTGCACATCCAAGAGAAACCTGGAGAAAGAGGTTCATAAACTGCAGTAACCATCAGTGAATTTCACTCTTTGTGTAATGGCTACCAACCACCCCCAACCACGGGGCAGGCAGCAGTGAAGACTGCAACCCAGACTCCGGGAACACATTACCAGTCCCAGGCTGGGCTACAACAACCTACTCCAGCAAAATCCAAAGGAGTGTGATCTGATCACTGGTCACTGCTTTGGATTAGCTGTTTCAGATCGCTCGAGGCAAGCCCTGAAGGTAGCCATTGTTCCAACTCCACTGAGGGAAAAGTGGCAGAGGAATCTTAAGAGTCAGCACCTGCTTTTTTCCTTTTCTCTTGTTACCTTCCATTCTCCATGTGGGAGCAAAATAGTTTGGAAGACCCACTTTTTACAGCTCTAGCCCTCAACAACAACATTCAAAAACAAAACAAAAACAAAAAACTCTAGCAATCCCAGAGGTGTAAGAGAACTAGATTTCCATAGTTACAACAACATGAAACTCAGAATGTCCAGATCTCAACAAAAAATTATAACACACAAAAGGAAACAGGAAAGTATGGCCCATTCACAGGAGAAAAAAGAATTTGACAAAAAGGAATTGTTTTTATAAGTACACAAAAGGATGCTCAACATTACTAGTCATCAGGGAAACGCAAATTAAGACCACAATGACATGTCACTATATATCAACTAGAATCATTAAGTTAAAAAGTTAGAAAATCTGACAATTACCAAGTATTGTGGGACAACTGAAACTCTCATATATACTTAATGAGAATGAAAAATTGTACAACCACTTTGGAATATAGTATGGCTGTATATTATAAAACTATACATGCACTTACCATATGACTCAGCAATCCCATATGACCAGCAATCCCATCCCTAGGTAATTAGCCAAGAAAAATAAAAACAGAATGTCCACACAAAGACTTCTTTGTGAATATTTATCACAGCATTACTCATAAGAGCTCTAAATTACAAGGAATCCAAATATTCTTCTATCATCAGAAGAATGGAGGAAACAGAAATTGTGTTATTTCCATACAATGAAATAATATTATTCAGCAATAAAAAGGAAAGCGCTACTGGGCAGGCCACCGTGGCTCAGCAGGCAGAGTTCTGCCTGGGTTTGATTCCCAGTGCTTGCCCATGCAAAGAAAACAAAAAAAACAGGAAAGAGCTACTGATACATGCAATAATGCGGATAAATCAATGTTTGCCTAAGAATAAGAACTGGGGAAAGGAATTAACTTCCAAAAGACATGGGAAAACTTACAGGGTGATGAAACTGTTCTATATTTTGATTGTGGTGAAGTTATAAAACTGCATACTGTTATCAAAATTCATTAAGCTGTACACTATTTAAATGGAAAAATTTTACTTCATGTAAGTTAAACATCAATAAAACAGAAAAAAAACTTTTTAATAGCCAAAATAAAAAAAAACACAGACATAAAGATAAAAATAGAAATTAATGAGGTAGAAAACAGAAAAAGAATAGACCCAATAAAATAGCTAGCTAACTTAATCAAGAAAGAAAGTAAGCTCATATACAAAATGAAAAATGATAAGGTTTCCCATCCCCAGGAATGGCTACTATTAAAAAAGCAGAAAATACATGCTGGAGAGCATGTGGAGAGATAGGAATACTTGTCTACTGTTGATGGGAAAGGAAAATGGCACAGTCCCTATAAGAAACAGTTTATATTTTCTTCCCACTGCTAAGTATATAACCCAAAGAATTGAAAGCAAGGACTTGAACAATAGATATATGCACACGGGTGTTCACAGCAACATTATTCACAATTGCCAAAAGACAGAAACAATGCAAATATCTACCAACAGATGAATGGATAAACAAAATGGGGTACAGACACATAATGGAATAGTATTCAGACATAAAAAGGAATGAACCTTGAAGACATCATGATGTGTGAAGTCAGATACAAAGGGACAAATAATGCATGATCTCAATGACAGGAAATAATTAGAATTAAGATATTCATAGAGTCAGAAACTAGAGTGCAGGTTATGAGGGGATAGTTGGGGTAGGGAATGGGGAATTAATGCTCAAATGGACCAAACTGAGATTCTATTTGTGCTGATAGAAAAGTTTTTGTAACAAATGGTAGTGATGGTAGTAAAACATTGTGAACATAATTAATACTACTGAATTATATATTTGTATGTGGTTGAAGGGGAAATTTTTGGTTATATACATGTTTCTAGAATAAAAACTATCCAACTATCTAGGGCTTGCAAATACAGTGATCCCTGACGTAAACAACAGTCTACAGTTAACACTATAATGGTAATAATAATGTTTCATCAATTGTATGAAAGGTACCACCCTATTGAAAAGTATTAATAATAGGGAAAACTGTGTGTAGGGGGTGGAGGTTAACAGGTGCTCTGCATTTTTTCCATGGTTTTTTGTAAACTTACAACCTTTCTAATAACAAATAATAATAAAATTTAAAGAGGGAAATAAGCATTGCAATAGAAATTAAAAATAAAAAAATCCGCAGAGCTCTTGGGAAAATGGTAGATCGGAGTGAAGTGAGTTCATTCCTCCTCTGTGAAACAAGATAGAAGATAGGGAGAAAATGTCCAGAACTTCCTGGGGGTGAGTTCACCTTGGGTCTCCTGCATGGCAGTCAGCCATTCTGCTACCGGAGTACCTGTGCACCCCAGCCTACCTTATAACAGACCCTTATGCTGAATTTTATTCCCTACATGTGATCTGGACATTGATTTGGCAGAGAATAACCAGCAAACAAAGTGCAAAAGAAACAATCAGAAAAAACTAAGTAAATACAAAACTTTAGAAGAGTGAAGGAAACCAACCTGCATAATAACCGTATCAAGATAATCAAATGCCCTGAACATAATAAAATCGCAAAACACACGAAGATCCAAGCAGAAACGGCCCAGCCAAATGATCAAATCCAAATTCCAGAGGGGACATAGAATATGGAACAACTACTCAAGGATATTTATGGAGAAATAAAGAATATCAGGAAGACACTAGAAGAATATAAAGAAGAATTTGGGAGGTTAAATAGGAAAATGGCAGATCTCACAGAAATGAAAGATACAGTCGACCAAATAAAAAATATATGGGAGACACACGATAGTAAATTTGTAGAAGCAGAAGGAGGAATAAGTGAGCTAGAAGATAGAACAATAGAACTAAAGTGCACAAAAGAACAAATAGCAAGAAAGATGGAAAAAATGCAACTGGATCTTAGGGAAATGATGGACAAAAAGAGGCACAAAAATTTAAGGATTACTGGTGTCCCAGTAGGAGAAGAGAAGAGTAAAGGGTTGGAAAAGTTAGTTGAAGATATAATCAGAGAAAACTTCCCAACCCATATAAAAGACATAAATATGCACATCAAAGAGGCCCAACGAACTTCAAACAGAATAAATCCACACAAGCCCTCTCCAAGACACATATTAATCGACTGGCAGGTGTTGAACAGAAACAGAAAATCCAAGACAAACAGAAAATCCTGAAAGCAGCACGAGAAAAGCAATCTACTACATACAAAGGAAAACACATAAGACTGACTTCAGACTACTCAACAGGCACCATGGAAGCAAGAAGACAGTGGTATGATATTTTTATGATCCTGAATGAGAAACACTTTCAACCAAGAATTCTTTATCCAGCCAAATTAGCCTTCAAAATTGAGGGAGAGATTAAAATCTTCAAAGACAAAGAAAGATTGAGAGAACTAGTCAACAAGAGACCAGCCCTACAAGAAATACTAAAGGGAGTTCTGTCAGCTGATAAAAAAAAGACAGGAGAGGGAAGTCTGGAGGAGGGCACAGAATTGAAGAATATGAGTAAAGGTAACTTAAACGAAAAGACAGAGAGAAGGAAAATCGTATACACATCTGACAAATAAAAACTAAAGCACAAGATGGTAGAATCAAGAACAGTTTTACAGTAATTATTTTGAATGTCAGTGGACTGAACTCAGCACTTAAAGGATACAAACTGACAGAATGGATCAAAAAACATAATCCATCTATATGCTGTTTACAAGAGATGCATCTTAGACTCAAGGACATAGTTAGATTGAAAGTGAAAGGATGGAAAAAGATCTTCTATGCAAACTGTAAACAAAAGAAAGCAGCAGTAGGTATACTAATATCAGACAAAACAGACTTTAAGTGTAAAGACATCATGAGAGACAAAGAAGGACACTATATATTAATAAAAAGGACAATTCACCAGGAAGAAATAACAATCATAAAGCTGTATGCTCCTAATCAAGGAGTTTCAAAGTACATAAGGTAAATACTGGAAAAACTGAAGGGAGCTATAGACATATCAATGGTAATAGTGGGAGTCTTCAATTCAAGACTTCTCTCTGCTATAGATGGAACAACCACAACAAGGATCAACAAGGAAGTAGAGAACCTAAACAATAAGATAAATGAATTAGATCTAATAGACATATATAGATCATCACATCACCAAACACCAGGATACACATTCTTCTCTAGTGCACATGGAACATTCTCCAGGATAGATCATATACTGGGACAAAAATTGCATCTCTATAAATTTGACAAAACTGAAATTATTCAAAACACTTTCTCTGATCACAACTGAATAACGTTAGAAATTAATAACCACCAAAGAACCAGAGCTTTCACAAATATATGGAAATTAACAACACACTCTTAAATAATCAGTGGGTCAAGGAAGAAATTGATAGAAAAATCAGTACATTTCTGATTCTGGAGACAAATGATAATGAGAATACAACATATCAAAACTTATGGGATGCGGCAAAGGCAGTGCTGAGAGGCAAATTTATTGCCCTAAACGCCTATTATTAGAAAAAAAAAGTGAGCAAAACTTGAGGATTTAACTGCTCACCTAGAGAATTTAGAGAAAAAAAACAGCAAACTCACCCCAAAGCAAATAAAAGGAGTGAAATAATAGAGACTAAAGCAGAAATAAACTGGGGAACAAAATAATAGAAAGAATCAACAAAACTAAAAGTTGGCTCTTTGAGAGAATTAATAAAAAGTGATGGTCCCCTAGCTAGATTAACAAAGAAGAAAAGAGAGAGGACACAAATAAATAAAATCAGAAATGAGAGGGGGGTTGTTACCACAGACCATGAAGAAATTTTAAAAATCTTAAAGAGAATATTATGAACAACTATATGCTAACAAGCTAGATAACTTAGATGAAATGGACAAATTCCTAGAAACACATAAATTACCTTTACCGACTCGAGAACAAAAAGACGATCTCAACAAACCAATTACAAGTAAAGAGATCCAATCAGTCATCAAAAATCTTCCCACAAAAAAATAGCCCAGGACCTGATGGCTTCAAAGGAGAATTTTATCAAAGTTTTCAAAAAGAATTGACACCAATCGTGCTCAAACTCTTCCAAAAAATTGAAGAAAAAGGAACACTATCTAACTCATTTTATGACACTAACATCACCAAAACTGGATAAAGATGATACAAGAAAAGAAAACTACAGATCAATCTCACTAAGGAACACGGATACAAAAATTGTTAACAAAATATAGCAACTCATATCCAATGCCGCATTAAAAGAACTATACAACATAATCAAGTGGGATTCATACCAGGAATGCAAGGGTGGTTCAACATAAGAAAATCAGTCAATGTAATACAGCACATTAATGAATCAAAAGGGAAAAAAATCACATGATCATATTGATTGATGCTGAAAAAGCATTCGACAAAATCCAGCATCCTTTCCTGATAAAAACACTTCCAAAGTTAGGCATCAAAGGAAACTTTCAATATCATAAAGGGCATATATGAAAAACCCATTGCCAGTATCTTACTTAATGGTGAGAAACTGAAAGCATTCCCCTTGAGATGAGGAATGAGACAAGAATGCCCATTGTCACCACTATTATTCAACACTATATTAGAAGTACTAGTTGGAGCAATTAGACAGGAGAAAGAAATAAAAAATATCCAAGTAGGAAGAAAAGAAGTAAAACTTTCATCATTTGCAGATGACATGATCCTATACTAAGAAAATCCTGAGAAATCTTGAAACAACTATTAAGGCTAATAGACAAATTCAGCAAAGTGGTAGGATACAAGGTTAATGTACAAAAGTCAGTAATGTTTCTATATACAAACAATGATCTATCTGAGGTGACAACTAAGGAAAAAATTCCATTCAGAATAGCAACCAGAAGAATTAGGTATGTAGGACTAAGCCTAACCAGGGATGTCAAACACTTATACACAGAAAGTTACAAAAAATTGCTAAAAGAAATTTAAAATGACCTAAATAGATGGAAAGATATTCCATGCTCACAGATAGGAAGGTTGAATATTGTTAAGATGTCAATCCTACCCAAACTGATCTACACTTTCAATACAATACCAATACAAATCCCAACAACCTACTTTGAAGACTTGGAAAAACTGGTTATCAAATTTATGTGGAAGGGAACAAGACTTCAAATAGCTAAAGATATCCTAAAAAAAGAATAGCGAACTGGGAGGTCTATAACTTTCCAACTTTAATGCTTACTATAAAGCCACAGTGGTCAAAACTGCATAGTACTGCCACAAAGACAGAAGGACTGACCAGCAGAATAGAATTGAGAGTGCAAAGATTGACCACCAAATTTATGGACATTTGATCTTCGATAAGGCCCCCAAATCCACTGAATTGGGACAGAATAGTCTTTTCAATAAATGGGCATGGGAGAACTGGATTTCAACAGCCAAAAGAATGAAAGAGGATCCCTACCTTACACCTTATACAGAATGTAAGGTTGGAATAGCTGCTATTAAACAAACAGGAAACTATAAATGTTGGAGAGGATGCAGAGAAATTGGAATACTTATTCACTGTTGGTGGGAATGTAAAATGGTTCAGCTGCTGTGGAAATCAGTTCAGCGATTCCCCAGAAAACTAAATATTGAGTTGCCCTATGACCCAGCAATAGCAATACTCACTATATACCCAGAAGAGTTGAGGGCAGTGACACAAACAGACATTTGCACACCAATGTTCATAGCGGTACTATTCACAAATGCCAAGAAATGGAAACAATCCAGGTGCCCATCAAGATGAGTGGATAAACAGAATGTGGTATATACCTATGATGGAATATTATTCAGAATTTAGACAAAACGATGTTCCAAAATATATGACAATGTGGATGACCCTTGAGGACATAGTGCTGAGTGAAATAAGTTAACACAAAAGGACAGATAGTGTATGATTCCATTATCATGACTCTGATAAAACCACCAGTGTTTTGGAGCAGCTAGAAGGAAAATGCTGAGTTGAGGGCATGATAGTGCACAACAAATTCTGGGAACCATTCTGCAGCTGTTTGTTGAAGTGTGCTTTGATATTATTACTTTTTTCTTTATTTATTTTGCATATATATATATGTTATATTTTACAACTAAAAAACAGTTAAAAAAACTATAGGCAGTTATAGTAATATTAGATAAAATAAATTCCTGAAATAAAAAATT
>PVIY010063052.1:0-10630 GCA_004026745.1 Myrmecophaga tridactyla | reverse complement strand
CCTTTACCATGTATTCTGATTTACCTTAGTCCCAAACAGATCAGCTTCATTCTTATCTCTAGTTGAACCTGACCTCTTCATTTGCTTCTTTAACAGTTGCTGTATGTAGCAGTGCTGACTTCCAGAGCTGCAGAGCTCCAATGATGAATCTTAGGTATCACACAGGTACCCAAAGTTCCAGGAAAATTCTAGGTCATATACATATAGCACAGCATCTCAGAATTTAGAAATAACACTTAAAGCTCAGGAATAAATGTGACTGCTGTAAGAACTTACAATCTAGTCCCCAATTTTGTAATAAGTATTTTCTAAAAGAAACCATACAGTATTTGTTCTTTGTTTCGCACTTATTTTGCTCAACATAATGTCATCATGGTTCATTCACCTTGTTGCATGCCTCACGATTTTGTTCCTTTCTATAGCTGCAATCATATGTATATGTGATAGTTTACCCTTCTGCTTCTCAGTCAACGTACCCTTTGGCTACTTCCATCCATTGGGTATTGTGAATAATGTTGCCATAAACATCAGTGTGCAAATGTTTTTCAGGTCCCTGCTTTCAGTTTTTTCAAGTATATTCCCATGAATGGGCTTGCTTAATCATATGGCAACCTTACATTTAGCCTCCTATAGATCTACTACATTACTCTCCAGAGAGGCTGCCCCATTCTGCTATCCTACCAGCATTGAATAGGTGGTCTCCTCTGTGCCAGTTTGAAAGGATTATGTGCCCTATAAACATGTTTCAATCCTGATCCATTTTATGGAAGCAGCCTTTTCTTTTAATCCCTATGCAGGACTGTAGGTTGGAAACTTGATTAGATTATCACCATGGAGATGTGACTCACTCAATTGTGGGTATTAACCTTTGATTAGAGAGAGATGTGACTCCACCCATTTTAGGTGGTCTTGATTAGTTTACTGGAATCCTTTAAAAGAGAAAACATTTTTGGAAAAAAGTTTGAGAGCCACAAGAACCATGAGAGCCCACACAGCCAGAGACCTTTGGAGGTAAAGAAAGAAAACGCCCTCAGGGAAGTTTCATGAAACAAGAAGCCTAGAGAGAAAACTAGTAGATGTCACCATGTTTGCATGTGCCTTTCAAGTTGAGAGAGAAACCCTGAATATCATTGGCTTTCTTGAACCAAGATATCTTTCCCTGGGTGCCTTAGATTGAACATTTCTATAGACTTGCTTTAATTTGGACATTTTCATGACTTAGAACTGTAAACTTGCAACTTAATAAATTCCCCTTTGGAAACATGTTCCATTTCTGGTATATCACGTTCTGGCAGCTTTCAAACTAAAACAGCACTTGTGGGCCATCTCTACTCCTCAGGCCTGCCTCTTCCCAGTCAGCCAGCTGGATCACAGTCCAACTAGGTGGAAATCCAGTCAAGGCCACAAGTCTCTGTGCATGCCAAAAGCCACCAACCCCGCGGCTGGGTTATGGGCAGTGTGCACGTTAGAGAGAATCTGTTACTGGGCACAATGGATCTTGTGGTCCACAGGCTCCTTCATGGAATGACCTTGGGCTGTGGGACTGAGTATTTCAACTACTCTTGCCTACAGCCAGCCTGAGAGTGCCTAGTGGTGTGGCATGGCTCACTCCCTTGTCTCTGTCTCTCCATTTGTGTTCTGAGCCTCCATGGAGAAAGAATAGAAGTAGTGAAACCCAGGGAGTCCTTTTTTCTGGCCAGTTGTCAGATCAGCTCTATTCTTTGTCTCCACTTCTCCAAAGGGGTGAGCCCCCTAGTCTCCACCAAAACAGTACACCCACAGTGATTTGTCTTGTGGGTCAAGGGTAGGCACTGTGCACTGGCATCAAGGTCTCTTTGGGTAGGTAAACTAAGTCTGATAGCTTTCAGGTCCCCCATGGAAGCACCCGGCTGCAGAGCTGAGATGGAAGATCTCTTAAGCTGGTTCAGAGGTGGGAGTGCGGGAACACATCACTCCTTTAGCACTAATTTCAGCCTGCCTGTTTCATCCTGCCCCAGGTGCAGTCAAAACTGAGTAAACTCAACCTGCCTTCTCAATCATAATTTTTCTGCTATTTCATCCAGGTGCTCCCTATATAATGTAGAAGTTCCTCTCTGGTCACTCATAGCCTGGAACTGTTGTCCTGGGCATTCTTCTGCCACTTTTCTAGTTGTTCCATGGAGCAGGGGTGAACTCAGTCTATTATATTCCACCATCTGCCCAGAAACCTAAGCAGTGTACTCCTAAACAGCCAATTGGTTAAAGAGGAAATCACAGGGAAATTATGAAATACCTAGAAGTGAATAAGAATGAAAATACAACATACCAATAGTTACAGATGCAGCAAAAGAGTACTGAAAGGGAAATTTATAACTCTAAATGCTTACATTAAAAAAGAGGGATGATTTCAAATCAGAGACTCAACTTCAAAATTGGAAGAACTAGAAAAAACAAGAGCGAACTAAATCCAAAGCAAGCAGAAAGAAGGAAATAGCAAAGATTAGATTGGAGATAAATGAAATAGAGAATTTAAAAACAATAGAAATAATCAAATAATCACCTGCCATGCTGGGGACCCAAGTTCGATTCCTGGTGCCTTCCCATGCAATGAATAAATAAATAGGCAACCTTTTAGCTAGACTGAGATAGAAAAAGGAGAGAATACAAATAACTAATATCAGAAATAAAAAAAGGGGTACTTTACTATTGACCCTGGTGAAGTAAAAAGGACTATAAGAGGATACAATAATATATATACCAACAAATTAGATAACTTAGATGAAATAGACAAATATCTGGAAAAACACTAACTGCACTGACTAAAGAAGAACTAGAGGACCACAACAATCCAATGGCTGGTAAAGAGATCAGATCAATAATCAAAAACTTCCCAACAAAGAAAAGCCCAAAACCAGTGGCTTCACAGGGGAATTTTGCCAAACATTCCAAGAAGAATTCACACCATTCCTGCTGCTAAAACTTCCAAAAAATTGAAGAGGAGGGAACACTGCATAATTTGTTCTACAATGCCAACATCACATTCATACCTCAGGCCAAATAAAGATACCACAAGAAAAGAAAGTTGCATACCAGTATCTCTTATGAATATAGATGCAGAAATTTCCAGCAAAATACTAGCAAACTGAATCCAACAGCACATTAAAATAATTATACACCATGATCAAGTGGAATTTACCCCAGGTTTGCAAGTGTAGTTCAAGTTAAGAAAATCAATTAATATAATACAACATATTAACAGAATGAACGGGAAAATACTCATTATCATGTCAATTGACATAGAAAAGGCATTTGATAAAATCTAGCACCCTTTGTTGATAATAAATAAACTTAGAAAACGAGAAATAGAAGGAAATTTCCTCAATATGATAAAAGGCATATATGAAAAACCCACAATTAACATCATACTTAATGGTGAGAGACTGAAAGCTTTCCCTGTAAGATCAAAAACAAGACAGGAATGCCTGCAGACACCACTGTTATTCAACATTGTACTGGAACTTCTAGCCAGAATGGTTAGTCAAGAAAAGGAACTAAAAGGCATTCAAATTTGGAAGGAAGAAGTAAAATTTTCCCTGTTTGCAGATGACATGATCCAATATACAGAAAATCCTGAAAAAATCCACAATAAAATTTCTAGAGCTGAATTTGAATGAATTCAGGAAAGTGGTGGGGTACAAAATCAACACCCTAAAACCAATAGTGTTTTTGTACACTAGCAATGAACAATCAAAAGAAGAAATCAAGAAAACATTCCATTTACAATAGCAATTAAACTAATCAAGTGTCTAAGAATAAATTTAACCAAAGATGTGAGGACTTAAACACAGAAAACTACAAAACATTGCTAAAAGACATAAAAGAATATCTGAACACATGGAAGGACATATATGGTAATGGATTGGAACAGTAAATATTGTTATGATGTCAATCCTACCCAAAGTGATTTACAATTTCATTGTGACTCCAATCAACATTTCAACAGCTTTCTTTGCAGAACTAGAAAAGCCAGTCATCAAATTTATTTGGAAGGGTCAGGGGCCCTAAATAGCCAAAGCCTCCTTAAAAAGTAGAACAGAGTTGGAGGACTCATACTTCCCAAACTTAAAACTTATAACAAAGCCACAGTAATCAAAACAGCATGATATTGGCAAAAGAACAGATATATAAACCAGTGGAATCAAATTGAGAGTTCAGAAATCAGCTGTCACATTTATGACCAGCTGATGTTTTTTTCAATCTACCCAATTTATTTTGCTCCTTATCCCCCTATTATTTATTTATCTTTTATCCTTATTTTTTTACTCATCTGTCCACACCCTGCATAAAAGGAGCATCAGACACAAGGTTTTCACAATTACACAGTCACACTGCAAAAGTTGTATCATTATACAATCATCTTCAAAAATCAGTGCTACTGGAACAGAGCTCAGCAGTAGCTTCCAGCTACTCCAATACACCATGAACTGAAGAGGGATATCTATATAATTCATAAAAATAACCTCTACACTCTGAAATCTCTAGCCACTGAAACTTTATTTTGCCTCATTTCTCTCTTGCCCCTGTTGGTCAAGAAGGCTTTCTCAATTCCATGATGTCAGGTCCTGGCGAATCCTAGGAGATCTGTTCCACATTGCCAGGGAGAGTTACACCTACCTGCCAAGTTGGCTTAGAGAGAGAGGCCACATCTGATGTGGCAACAAAAGATGTTCTCTGGGGGTGACTCTTAGGCATAATTTTACATAGGCTTAGCTTCTGCATTGTAGGAATGTTTCATAAGGGGCAAACCCCAAGATCAAGGACTCAGCCTATTGATTTGGTTGTCTCCACTGCTTGTGAGAATATCAGAAATTTTCCAAATGGGGAAGTTGAATCTTTCCTCCTTTCTCCCCAGTCTAACAGGACTTTGCAAATACTTCATTTATTGTCCAGCTTACTTTGGGGTATATCGGGGCATCACACTAACCTGGGCAAACTAACAAGACTTCACACCCTATTCAAGATTCCATGTACTTTCGGTGTTTAGTGAAGCTGACCATACAAGTTAAATTAGGTAATGCACTACCCAAAATATAAATTTTGCCCCAAAGAAACATCTCTCACTTTGATCTTCCACAGAAGTTGAAGTTTTAACGTATGTACAGTATCATCCTTTACCCTGTATTCTGAGCTACCCCAGTCCTATCCAGATTAGCTTCATTCATATCTCTAGTTGAAGTCTGATCCTTTTTCCAACTTTTTAAACAGTTCTACATGGGGTACTGCTGACTCTCATAGCTTCAGAGCTCTAACTGTGAGTCTCCAGTGTCACATAAATACCCGAAGTTTCTGGGAATGACCAGATTATATGCAAACAGCTCGGTATATCAGAATTTAGAAATAACAGTTACAACTCCTGAGTATTTGTGACTTCTGTAAGAGCTTACAGTCTAGGACCCTTTATAGTAGTCCTCAACCTGATAACCCATGCTCTTGACTTCAGTTCACTGAATTTTTATATTATAGTTAGTCCATATAAATGAGGCATTATAATATTTGTCTTTTTGTTACTGACATTCACCATACAGTCTTCAAGGTTCATTCACTAATTGTATGCCTCCCAACTTCATTCCTTCTGGCTACCACTCAGTAGTCAGTTTTATATTTATACACCACAGTTTCCCCTTCCATTCCTCAGTCATTGTATCCTTAGACCCTGTCCATTGTGAATCATGAACACTTCTGCCATAAACACCAGTGTGCAAATGTCCATTCGTGTCCCCACACTCAGTTCCTCCAGGTGTATAGTGAGCAACAGGGTTGCAGAATCATGGCAACCCCATCCCTAACCTCCTGTAGAACCACCACACTGCCCTCCAAGGGACTGCACCTCTCAGTTTCCTTAACAACAGTGAAAAGGTACCTATCTTTTTTCTGCCTTTTCTCTAGCACTTGTTTCTCTCTGTTCATTTTTAAACAGTTTTTTTGCACATCATACAATCCAACATAAGTAAATAGACATGCCTTCACCACCATAATCTATATGAAGACATTTCCTTTTCTTCCACAAAAAAATCCATACCCCTCCCCTGTGCTCCCCGTCTGTTGACATTTAGTTTCAGTGGAAGCATTTTACATTGTTACTATTGAGTATAGACTCTAGCTTGCATTGATTGTACTTTTTCCTGTATACCATCCATTTTCAACACCTTGCAGTGTTGACATTCATTTGTTCTTCCTCATGCAAAAATGTTTTTTATTTGTACATTTAATCACTGTCATTGTCCGCTCTAGGCATACCTAGTTATACCATCTCTGTCTTTATACTCTATCTTTCCTTCTGGTTTCATACATACCCCCAGACTTTCTCCCTCAATCATACTTACATTCAGCTTCATTCAGTGGACATATATTATTGTGCTACAATCAGGTAATATTGTGCTATCCATTTCTGAATTTTTACAATCACTCCTGTTGCACAGTCTGTATTCCTTCAGTACCAAATGCCCAATCTCTACCCTATTTCTATCCCCTGATAACCTGTGTTCTTAACTTCAACTCTCAAAGTTTACCCATTAATGTTAGTTCATATTAGTGAGACCATACAGTATTTGTCCTTTTGTTTTTGGATAATTTCACTCAGCATAATGTCCTCAGCATGTTGTTACGTGCTTCATGACTTTATTTTATCTTTCAGCTACGTAATATTCCACCATATGTATATAACACAGTCTGTTTAGCCACTTGTCCGTTGATGGGCATTTGAGCTGTTTCCATTTCTTGGCGATCATAATGCTGCTATAAACATGGTTGTGCAAATGTCCTTTCGTGTCCTTGCCTTCATTCCTCTGAATATATACCTGGTAATAGGATTGCTGGATCATATGGCAATTCTATACTTTGCTTCCTGAGGAACCGCCAAGCTGCCTTCCAGAGCAGTTGAATATTTTATATTCCTACCAACAGTGGATAAGTGTGCCTCTTTCTCCACATCCTCTCCAGCACTTGTCATTTTCTGTTTTTTTTATAATGTCCATTCTAGTGGATGTTATATGGTATCTCATTGTGGTTTTGTTTTGCATTTCCCCAATAGCCAGTAAAGTTGTTAATATCCAGTATATATAAAGAAATCTTTCAATTCAACAGTAAAAAGGCAAACAGTCCTATTAAAAGATGGTCAAAAGACTTGAATAGACATTTCCTCAGTGAGGATATGTAAATGGTCAAAGAGCACATGAAAAAATGTTCAGGACTAATAGCCGTTAGGGAAATGCAAATCAAAACCAAATGAGATACCGTTTCACACCCACTAGATTGGATATCATTAAAAACACAGAAAATTACTTATTTTGTAGAGTATGTAGAGAAATAAGAATACTCATTCATTGCTGGTGGGAATATAAAATGGTTCAGCCATTGCAGAAAATAGTTTGGCAGCTCCTCAGAAAGTTAAGTGTAGAATACCCAATGACCTGTCAATCCCACTTATAGGTGTATACCCCAAATAATTTAAAGCATGGACTCAAACAGGTATTTGCACATGGATGTTCATAGTGGCATTTTTAACAATGGTCAAAAGATAGAAGTAACCCAAATGTCTATCAACTGATGAGTGGATAAACAAAATATGGTACATACATACAATGAAATATTATTCAGCTGTAAAAAGAAATGAAATTCTGATACATGTGACAAAATAGGTGAGCCGTGAAGATATCATATTGAGTGAAATAACCCAGACACAAAAGGCAAATATTGTATGCTCTCACAGATATGAAATAGTTAGAATAAACAAACTCATAGAGTTACAATCTAGATTATAGGATACCAGGGAATAGGATGGGGATAGAGGATAGGGAAGTAAGGCTTGAAATATGCAGTTTCTATTTGGTAAGATGGAAAAGTATTGGTAATGGATGGCATGATGGTAGCACCACACTGTGAATGAAAAATAACACTGAATTATATATGTGAATGTGGTTAGGAGATGACATTTTAAATTATATATATATATATATATATGTATATATATATATATATAATTAGAATATTTTTTTTAAAAAACCCATGGAACACACAATGCAAACAGTAAACTCCAAGTCAAACCATGGACTATAGTTAATAAAATTATAAAATGTGCTTTCCTCAGTTGTGATAAATGTGTCACAGTAATGCAAGTTAATAATAGAGTGGCATATGCACTTTATGCATCATTTTTTTCTAAATCCACAGTTTGTCCAATTACCAAAAAAAGGAAGCAAGCCAAACTGAAAATATAAAATAAATTCTTATGAATCCATATCAATATAAGTAAATGATTAATATATTAAGGGGGGAAGAGACAAATCTTCCTTCCAGATGAATTCCAAATAATTTAGGTAGATACTCTGCCCTCAGGAGGTGGTGCATAATGCCCCATTCTTATGTGTGAGCTACACATAGTGACTTCCTTCCAAAAAGTACAGAAAGTGTAGAAAGAGAGGGAAAAAGTTTTCCACTGTAAAGTGGAAAATCCTGATGAACACTGTCTCAGCCAGGTGATTAAGGTCAACATCAACAAAGTGATAAGTCAGTTTGACAGTATGTACTCTTGTTATGATGTGATGAAAATGGCAAAACCCATTACCAAATTCTCATCCTGAGAAAAATACCAGACAAATTCCAATTGAGGGACTTTGTACTAATACCTGACCAGTGCTCCTCAGAAAAGTCAAGGTCATCAAAACAAGAAGAGTCTGAGAAACTGACACAGCCAAGAGGAGCCTAAGGGGACATGACAACTAAATGTAATATGGGATCCTTGGACAGAAAAAGGGCATTGGGTAGAAACTAAAAAAAATGGAATGCAAAGTCCAGACTTAGTTAGGACTAAGGTATCAATATTGGTTTATGAGTTTTGGCAAAGGTGTCCTACTAATGTAAGATGTTGATAAAGGGAAAACTAGTTGCCTGGGTATATGGAAACTCTGTAGAGCTTTACAACTTTTCTGTACATTTAAATCTATTTTTAAATAAAAGTTTTTTTAAATGGAAACAAGCCAGAGGGTCTGCTGTGGTTTGGTGCTGGGGATGGGAGAGTTGGGGGAGGGAGAAAAGTTTGGAGAAGTGGAGAAGATAGGAAAAGGTGTTAGGAATAGGAGGACCACGATAAGGCCCAGAAAAGGTGCTGATGTTATATAGAAAGATCTGTCATCTTATTCTGTTTTTTTTCTACTTTGTCATCCTGTCAAGGTGGAAATGGATTTAGTAAAGTTTCAGTGACAAGTAAACATTAGATTTACTTGTCTATGAATAGTGAGCTTTTTTCAAATAAGCAGACTGAATGTATTTTCTTGAGTATTTTAATGAGAGCATTGAGTTTATAGGGAGGTCTGTGAAACCACAGCAGACACTCATCAGCGTGGACAGTATTGTTTCTTCCACCAAGGGAGTAGACTCTCTTTTCCTTTGCCTTTATCCCCCGGGGATCTTTGAAGCCCACCCCCTATGCAGCCTCCTGTGACAGTAGCAAGCCCTCTGTTGAGAGCTGAGGTTCATCGTCATGGGCTCATATCTTCCCCCCATATCCTGTTGGATTTTTATGCCATTTCAAGCAAGAATGTAGTCCTGTTATGTGCTGTACTGGGGCCAGTATGTCCAGGGAACAACAATATGGCTACTTCTCTCCTCACTGCGTGGATTAACTCCAAATTCAGTGTCATAACAAAGTGAAGAAAGAAGATGCAAGAAACCACGGGAAAAGGATTAAGCAGATTTGCGTGATCCAGTGTTACAGGTTAGTGTCTAGAGAACCCATCAAAGTTGTTGCCCAGGAAGTGGTTGACATTCAGCTAGTTGCTGTCATAGGTGAGATCCCTGGAAACTACACAGTGAGGGAGGGTCTCCATTCATCCTCAACCTAGTGATTTTTATCTCAGGCCTTCCTATATTGATCAAGGAATTAAAAACAGCCCACTCTGGCCTAGAAGGGAAGAATGTAAAATATATGATGTATTCGCCTAGATTGGAAAAAAGTTATATTTTGGGATTAGGCAGGAAAAGTGGAGACCTTCTTAAGAAACAGGGTCCTCCTTTTACATGGAGAGGTATGTTGTTACCTGTCCATCCCTAAGCATAGTCTGTAAGATCCATCCTTCCTTTTGTGTGTGTGTGTGTACTGTATGGCGGGGATCACATTTTACTCTT
The DNA here is from genome assembly GCA_004026745.1 of Myrmecophaga tridactyla. Taxonomy (NCBI): domain Eukaryota; kingdom Metazoa; phylum Chordata; class Mammalia; order Pilosa; family Myrmecophagidae; genus Myrmecophaga; species Myrmecophaga tridactyla. Next base: position 469 of record PVIY010063052.1, on the reverse strand, counting down.
TTTCCATGTGAATATTCCCTTATTGCAGCACCATTTGTTGAATTTTTGTTTGTTTGGCTTTTGTTTGTTTGTTTGCTTGATTTTTTTTTCTTTATTTGGTGGTGGGAGTGGGAGTTCACAGGCCAGGAATCAAACCTGGATCTCCTGCCTGGCAGGTGAGAATTCTACCACTGAACTATGCTTGCACCCTCTCTCCACCCTTCCTCTTAAAGCATTGTTCAGCTTGGTGCTCCTTTTCCTGACCGGATTCCCTTACTTTTATTCCTTCACTATTATTATTCTTAAAATAACATGTTAGAAAGGCATGAGGCCATCTCATCTTTGGAATAAAGAGAAATTATTCTGCATATCATCTACAAACATAGTAAAAGCCCTGATCCCTTGGATACCTAGGCCGGGTGTATTTTAAGTGCAGTTAAATAATGTCTTGGCCCAAAAGACATATGGTGTGTGTTTTGCAAAACTCTGT
>PVIY010063051.1:0-10652 GCA_004026745.1 Myrmecophaga tridactyla | reverse complement strand
AAGTGCTGGAGAGGATGTGGAGAAAGAGGCACACTTATTCACTGTTGGTGGGAATGTCAAATGGTGCAACCACTGTGGAAGGCAGTTTGGCGGGTCCTCAAAAAGCTCAATATAGAATTGCCATATGACCCAGCAATACCATTGCTAGGTATCTACTCAGAGGACTTAAGGGCAAAGACACAAACGGACATTTGCACACCAGTGTTTATAGCAGCATTATTTACAATTGCAAGGAGATGGAAATAGCCAAAATGTCCATCAACAGATGAGTGGCTAAACAAACTGTGGTATATACATACGATGGAATATTATGCAGCTTTAAGACAGAATAAACTTATGAAGTATGTAACAACATGGATGGACCTTAAGAACATTATGCTGAGTGAGACTAGCCAAAAACTAAAGGACAAATACTGTACGGTCTCACTGATATGAACTGACATTAGTGAATAAACTTGGAATATTTCGTTGATAACAGAGACCATCAGGAGATAGAAATAGGGTAAGATATTTGGTAATTGGAGCTGAAGGGATACAGACTGTGCAACAGGACTGGATACAAAAACTCAGAAATGGACAGCACAATACTACCTAACTGTAATATAATTATGTTAAAACACTGAATGAAGCTGCATGTGGGAATGATAGAGGGAGGAGGGCTGGGGCATAAATGAAATCACAAAGAAAGATAGACGATAAAGATTGAGATGGTGTAATCTAGGAATGCCTAGAGTGTATAATGATAGTGACTAAATGTACAATGTACAAATTTTAAAAATGTTTTCGCATGAGGAAGAACAAAGGAATGTCATTATTGCAGGGTGCTGAAAATAGATGATAATTAATACTTTAAAATGTCACCTTATATGTGAGACTAAAGCAAAAAATGTTTGTTACAAAATTTATATTTTGACTAGAGCATTTCCTAATATAACTCATGTAGATAGTTTGATTGAACATCATAAGTACTTGGAATCTCAGTAGGACATGAGATTTTGTTGGTTTGTCTAAAGTGATGCCTTGATGAATCCCAGAGTGATTTGATCAGTGACTGGAAAAGTATTTGCAAGCCCCCTTCGGGGAATGGTGAGAGTGGGAAGAAATTCAACTTCCCCAAGTTGAATTCTTGATATTCTCACAAGCAGCGTGGACAACCAAAGCTATAGGCTGAGCCCCCAGTCTTGGGGTTTGTTCATATGAAACTTAACCCCACAAAGGATAGGTCAAATCTACTTAAAATTTAGGCCTAAGAGTCACCCCCAAGAGAGCCTCTTTTGTTGCTCAGATGTGGCCTCTCTCTCCAGCCAACATGACGAGCAGTCTCACCACCCACCCCCTCTCTGAATGGGACATGACTCCCGGGGGTGTGGACCTTCCTGGCAACGTGGGACAGAGATCCTGGAATGAGCTGAGACTCAGCATCAAGGGACTGAGAAAAACCCTAGAATGAGCTGAGAATTAACATCAAGGGATTGAGAGAACCTTCTCAACCAAAGGGGGAAGAGTGAAATGAGACTAAGTGTCAATGGCTGAGAGATTCCAAAAAGAGTCAAGAGGTTATCCTGGAGGTTATTCTTATGCAGTAAGTAGATATCACCTTGTTGTTCAAGATGTAGTGGAGAAGCTGGAGGGAACTGCCTGAAAATGTAGAGCTGTGTTCTATAGCCATGTTTCTTGATGATGACTGAACAATGATATAGCTTTCACAATGAGACTCTGTGAATGTGAAAACCTTGTGTCTGATGCTCCTTTTAGCTACTATATCAACAGAAGAGTAGAACATATGGAATAAAAATAAATAATAGGGGGAACAAATGTTAAAATAAATTTAGTTTGAAATTCTAGTGGTAAATGAAAGCGAGGGGTAAGGGGTATGGTATGTATAATCTTTTTTTCTCTATTATCATTTTATTTCTTTTTCTGTTGTCTTTTTATTTCTTTTTCTGAATTGATGCAAATGTTCTAAGAAATGATGAATATGCAACTATGTGATGATATTAAGAATTACTGATTGTATATGTAGAATGGAATGATATCTTAATGTTTTGTTTGTTAATTTTTTTAATTAATAAAAAAAGTTTTTTTTAAAAGAAAGTTATAGACCAATTTATTTTATGAACTTAGATACAAAACTCTCAACAATATACTTGCAAATAGAACCCAACAATACTTTGTAAAAAAAGTATACACCATGATCAAGTAGGTTTTATCCCAGGTATACAAGGGTGGTTGAATACAAGAAAATGAATCAATGTACTACACATTAGGAAATCAAAAAGGAAAAACCACATGATCATCTCTGTTGACAAAAAAAAAGGCATTGGACAAAATCCAGCATCCTTTCTTGATAATAAAAAAATAGGAATAGAAGGAAACATCATCAACATGATACAAGGCATACATGAAAAACTCAGAGTTAACATGATACTCAATGTTGAAAGACTGAAAGTTTTCCAAGATCTGAAACTAGACAAGGATGGTTACTCTCACCACTGTTATTCCACACTGTACTGGAAGTTCTATCCAGAGTGGCTAAAGCAAGAGAAAAAATAAAAGGTATCCAAATTACAAAGAAAGAAGTAAAACATTCACTATTTGCAGATGACATGACCCTATATATAGAAAGTCCTGAAAAATCTACAACAAAGCTACAAGAGTTAATAAACAAATTTAGCAAAGTGGCGGGAAACAAGACTGACAAGGAAAAATCAGTAGTGTTTTTATACATCAGAAATAAGCAATCTGAGCAGGAAGTCAAGAAAAGAAATCCCACTTACATTAGCAACTAAAAGGATCAAATCTAGGAATAAACTTAAAATTTAACCAAGGATGTAAAGGACTTGCACACAAAAACTACAAAACATTGTTAAAAGAAATCAAAGAAGGCAAATAAATGCAAAGACATTCATGTTCATAAATTAGAAGACCAGATATTGCTAAGATGTCAATTCTACCACAATGGATTTACAAATTCAATGCAATACCAATCAAAATTCAAACAGCCTACTTCAAAAATGGAAAAACAAATTACCAAATTTATTTGGATGGTAAAGGGCCCTGACTAGCAAGAAACATCTGGAAAAGGAAGAATGAAGTCAGAGTTCTCACACTTCTTGAATTTAAAGCATATTAAAAAGCTAACGTGGTCAAAACTAGCACTCCAGTGGCACAAGGACAGATATACTGACTCACGGAATCAAACTGAGAGTTCAGAAATAGACCCTTGGGGGTGCGAAGGTAGTCCAGTGCTAGAATTCTCGCCTGCCATACAGGAGACCTGGGTTCAATTCCAGGCCCATGCACTTCCCAAACAAACAAACAAAAGGAAACCAACAAAAACAAACAAACCAACAAACAAATCCAACAAATGGTGCTGCAATAAAGGGATACTCACATGGAAAAAGAATGAAATGTGACCCCACCATACAGCATACAAAAAAAGAAACAGACCCTCAAATTTATGGCCAACTGAGTTTGGACAAGGGTACCAAGTTCACTCAACTGGGAAAGAACAGGCTGAATTTTTAATAAATGGTGCTGGATATCCACATGCAAAAGAATGAAAGTAGACCCCTATCTCACACCATATACAAAACTTAACTCAAAATGGATCAGAGACTATACATGAGAACCAGGACTATAAAACTTCTAGAAGAAAATGTAGGGAAGCACCTTCAGGATCTTGTGTTAAGCAATGGTTTCTTAGACTTTACACCCAAAGCACAAGCAACAATACACAAAATAAAAAATAAAAAATAAAAAATAAAAAAAGATAAATGGGATCTCATCAAACTTTAAAACTTTTGTGCCTCAAAAGACCTTGTCATGAAGTGAAGACAACCTACTCAGTGGGAGAAAATATTGAAAACCACATTATCTGATAAGGGTTTAATATCCAGCATATATAAAGAAATCCTACAACTCAACAATCAAAAGACAAACAACCCAATTAAATAATAGGCAAAAATTTGAATATACATTTCTCCAAACAGGATACACAAATGGCCAAAAAGCACATGAAAAGATGTTCAAAATATCTTCAAGTGTTGGAGAGAAGGTGGAGAAAGAGGAACACTTAGTCACTGTTCATGGGAATGTAAAATGGTGCAGCCACTGTGGCAAACTGTTTGGTGGTTCCTCAGGAAGCCAAATATAGAATTACCATATGACCCAGCAATCCCACTACTAAGTATATACTCAGAAGAATAGAAAGCAGGGACTCAAACAGGTATTTTCACACTGATGCTCACAGGAGTATTTATTCACCATTGTCAAGAGATAGAAACAACCCAAGTGTTCATCAAGTGATTAATGGATAAACAAAATGGTGTGTGTGTGTGTGTGTGTGTGTGTGTGTGTGTGTGTGTGTGTGTGTGTGTGTACAATGCAATTTTGGTGAGCTGTAAAAAGGAATGAAGTTCAGATTCGTGCAACAACATGGATGAACCTTGAGGACATCATGCTGAGTGAAACGAGCCAGACACAAGACAAAAATGCTGCATGATCTCACTGATAGGAACTAATTAAAATAAGCAAACTCACAGAATTAAAATCAAGAATATAGGTTAGGAGGGGAGAAGAAACAGACGACCTCAACAAACCAATCACAAGTAAAGAAACTGAATCAGTCATTAAGAAGCTCCCCCCAACAGAAAAGTCCAGGACCAGATGGTTTCAAATGTGAATTCTACCAAACATTCAAGAAAGAATTAGTACCAATCGTGCTCAAACTCTTCAAAAAAAATTGAAGAGGAGAGAAAACTACCTAACTCATTCTACGAAGCCAACATCACCCTCATACCAAAGCCAGACAAAGATATTACAAAAAAGAAAACTACAGACCAATCTCTCTTATGAATCTAGATGCAAAAATCCTCAACAAAATTCTTACAAATAGAATCCAGCAGCATATTAAAAGAATTATACACCATGACCAAGTAGGATTCATCCCAGGTATGCAAGGATGGTTCAACATAAGAAAATCAATTAATGTAATATACCGTATCAACAAATCAAAGCAGAGAAACCACATGATCATCTCAATTGATGGACAAAAGGCATTTGACAAAATTCTACATCCTTTCCTGTTGAAACCACTTCAAATGATAGGAATAGAAGGGCAATTCCTCAACATGATAAAGGGAATATATGAAAAACCCACAGGTAACATAATCCTCAATGGGGAAAAACTGAAAACTTTCCCCCTAAGATCAGGAACAAGACAAGGATGTCCACTATCACCATCGTTATTCAACACTGTGTTGGAAGTTCCAGCCAGAGCAATTAGACAAGAAAAAGAAATACCAGGCATCAAAATTGGAAAGGAAGAAGTAAAACTCTCATTGTTTGCAGATGATATGATACTATAAGTCAAAAACCCCGAAAAATCCACAGCAAAACTCTAGAGTTAATAAATGAGTACAGCAAAGTGGCAGGTTACAAGATGAACACTCAAAAATCTGTAGTGTTTCTATACACTAGTAATGAACAATCTGAGGAGGAAATCAAGAAAAAAATTCCATTTACAATTACAACCAAAAGAATAAAATATTTAGGAATAAATTTACCTAAAGAGACAAAAGACCTATACAGAGAAAACTATAAGAAATTGTTAAAAGAAATCACAGAAGACCTAAATAAATGGAAGGGCATATCATACATGCTCATGGATTGGAAGACTAAATATAGTTAAGATGTCAATTCTACCTAAATTAATTTATAGATTCAATGCAATACCAATTAAAATCCCAAAAACTTATTTTTCAGAAATAGAAAAACCAATAATCAAATTTATCTGGAAGGGTAGGGTGCCCCGAATAGATAAAAGTATCCTGAGAAAGAAAAATGAAGCCGAAGGTCTCACAGTACCGGACTTTAATGCATATTATGAAGCTACAGTGGTCAAAACAGCATGGTACTGGTATAAAGATAGATATACTGACCAACGAAATAGAATAGAGCGTTCAGATATAGACCCTAGCATCTATGGACAGTTGATCTTTGATAAGGCAGTCAAGCCAACTCCAAGGACAGAACAGTCTCTTCAATAAATGATGCCTAGAGAACTGAATATCCACATGCAAAATAATGAAAGAGGATCCACATCTCACACCCTATACAAAAATTAACTCAAAATGGATCAAACATTAGATCTAAGACCATAAAACTGTTAGAAGAAAATGTAGGAAAATATCTTATAATAGGAGATGGTTTCCTAGACCTTACACCCAAAACACGAGCATTGAAGAAAGAAAGAAATGGGAACTTCTCAAAATCAAACACTTTTGTGCATCAAAGAACTTTATCAAGAAAGTAAAAAGACAGCCTACACAATGGGAGACAATATTTGGAAACAATATACTTGATAAAGGTCTAGTATCCAGAACATATAAAGAGATTGTTCAACTCAACAACAAAAAGACAGACAGCCCAATTACAAAATGGGCAAAAGACTCGAACAGAGACTTCTCAGAAGAGGAAATACAAATGGACAAAAGGCACTTGAAAACATGTAATTTCCCTGGCTATTAGGGAAATGCAAATCAAAACCACAATGAGATATCATCTCACACCCACCAGAATGGCCATTATCAATAAAACAGAAAACGACAAGTGCTGGAAAGGATGTGGAGAAAAAGGTACACTTATCCATTGTTGGTGGGAATGTCCACTAACAGTGTTACAACCACTGTGGAAGGCAGTTTGGTGGTTCCTCAGGAAGCTAAGTATAGAATTGCCATATGACCCAGCAATACCATTGCTAGGTATCTACTCAGAGGACATGAGGGCAAGGACACAAACGGACATTTGCATACCCATATTTATAGCAGCATTATTTACAATTGCCAAGAGATGGAAACAGCCCAAATGTCCATCAATAGGCGAATGGCTAAACAAGCAGTGGTATATACATACGATGAAATATTTTGCAGTTGTAAAACAGAATGAAATTATGAATTATGTAACAATATGGATGGACATTATACTGAGTGAGATTAGCCAGAAACAAAAGGACAAATACTGTATGGTCTCACTGATATGAACTAACATTAATGAATGAACTTGGATAATTTCAGTTAAGAACAGAGTTCATCAGGAGATAGAAATAGGGTAGATATTGGGTAACTGGAACTGAAGAGATATAGACTGTGCAACGAGACTGATTGTAAAAATTTAGAAATGGATAGCACAACACTACCTAACTGTAATGCAATAATGTTAGAACACGGAATGAAGCTGAATGTGAGAATGATAGAGGGAGGAGGCCTGGCGGCACAAATGAAATCAGAAGAAAAGATATACAATAAAGACTGATATGGTATAATCTAGGAATGCCTAGAGTGTATAATGATAGTGACTAAATATACAAATTTTAAAATGTTTTGCATGAGGAAGAACAAAGGAATGTCAATAACGCAGGGTGTTGAAAATAGATGGTAATTAATATTTTAAAACTTTAACTTATGTGTGAGACTAAAGCAAAAAAATATTTGGTATAAAATTCATATTTTGACTAGTGCATTTCCTAATATAATTTATGTCGACAGCTTAATTGAACATCATAAGTACATGGAACCTTGAGTAGGGCATGAGATTTTATAGGTTTGTCCAGAGTGATGCACCGATACATCCCAGAGTGATTTGAACGGTGAATAAAAGAGTATTTGCAAGGTCCCCTTGGGGAAATGGCGAGAAAGAGGGAAAATTCAACTTCCCCAAGTGGAGAATTCTTGATATTCTTACAAGCAGTGGGGACAGCCAAAACAATAGGGTGAGCCCTCAATCTTGGAGTTTCTTATATGAAACTTAACCCCACAAAAGATAGGCTAAGTCTACTTAAAATTAGGCCTAAGAGTCATCCCCAAGAGAACCTCTTTTGTTGCTTAGATGTGGCCTTTCTCTCTCAGCCAACACAAGCTAACTCACTGCCCTCCCCTTCTCTATGTGGCACATGACTCCCAGGGGTGTGGACCTTCCTGGCAACGTGGGACAGAAATCCTAGAATGAGATGGGACTCAGCACCAAGGGATTGAGAAAACCTTCTCAATTGAAAGGGGGAAGAGAGAAATGAGACAAAATAAAGTGTCAACAGCTGAGAGATTCCAAACAGTGGAGAGGTTATCCTGGAGGTTATTCTTACGCATTAAATAGACATCACCTTTTTAGTTAAGGCATAACAGAGGGGCTGGAGGGAACTGCCTGAAAACACAGAGCTGTGTTCCAGTAGCCATGTTTCTTGAAGATGATTGTATAATGATATAGCTTTCACAATGTGACTGTGTGATTGTGAAAACCTTGTGTCTGATGCTTCTTTTATCTACCTTTTTGATAGATGAGTAAAACATACGGATTAAAGATAAATAATAGGGGGAACAAATGTTGAAGTAAATTTTGTAGACTGAAATGCTAGTGATCAACGAAAGGGAGGGGAAAGGGGTATGGTATGTATAAATTTTTTTCTGTTTTCTTTTTATTTCTTTTTCTAAATGGATACAAATGTTCTAAAAAATGATTATGATGATGAATATACAACTATGTGATGATATCCTGAATTACTGATTATATATGTAGAATGGAATGATCATATGGTAAGATTGTGTGTTATGTTTTAAAAAGAAATTTAAATTAATTTAAAAAAGAAGAAGAATGCAGAGAAAGTCTGTATGCGGAAAAAAAAAAGATCTTATCATTGTTATGTATTTTAATGCCGAAAACACTAACAAATGAACTAACCAGAGGAAAAATCCAAAATCTGTAAATAAAAGATAGAAGGGGGACTTAAAAAATCCTGAGTGTAAAATTCACCCAACACACCTACATAACAATTCCAAAACAGCTAACCTTAATCACAGCAATGAAGAAATAGGTTGTTCTACACCTATACACAATTAACTTCAGGGTAATGCAACAATACAAGGTATATAGGGATACTTTATTTTTCCAACTACTCTACCTAAAGAGATAGTAAACTTAAACACAATATGAACCAAAGAATTGAGTAAAGCACCTAAAAATATTTATTAAACAAAATTATGAGCTAAGCACTTTCTTAAACAACTTCATATAAGTTGTGTCATTTAATATTAAAAGAGCCTGTGAACGAGAGTCCTCTCTACAAAACAACTACAAAAAAACAAGTTTAAAACCTTGTATTGTGACAGTGACATTTTGAGGTATGTCACAAATGTATTACTATTAATAAAGTACCAATATCTGGGACTGATTCATCTTATTTTTACTAAATTCAAAAAATCCCCATATAAAGTTTAATCTCACTCAGCTGCATTTCTGTATGCCTTCTTGAAAGAGAAAAAGTGGTGGATTTATAGTTACTGTAATGCATACAAACCACAGCTTTTTTTAAGCTCTCTGTAATCCTCCCACTGGAATCTCTTGAGAAACTCTGATATTAAAAGGTCAAAGGGGCATATGTGATGTAATTTTCATGGATGATACTGTAAACTTGACAATAAATAAAAACTTAAGTTAAAAAAAAATAAGCTGTGCAATGCATATCCACTGATGTAGCATTATCATATTACCGACTAGAGAAAAGTCAGTAGCCCTTTGTTTAAGTCTAAACCAGCTCTGTAAATCTAAACAAATCAAAGTCCACTCCAATTTCAACAGGAACCAAAAATACCACATTTCAATATGTTTCAGGAGGTACTGCATTGCTAAGTTACTGGTCGCTAAGGTCACATTTTAATCATTAAACTCAATGCCTCTTATCACCCTTCATTCTATTTGCCCTCATTTGCAAATCCTGACATAACTGAACATTTCCACCTTCCAAACTTCTTGTTACCTTACTTTGCGGTTTTTTGTTTTTTTTTTAACCATCCTCTGGTTTCCTAGTCTTCTGAGCACTGACTCTTTTCCTAGTAGTCCTTCCATCATTTACCCCTTAAGTGCTGGTGCTTTGTCTAAACTGCCTTCTGTTCTACAGGAAAAGTTCTCCTAGTGTGATAACCTCACCCATGCTTTAACTATTACTTAGACAATTCCATATTTTGCTGTTCAAATCTTTACCTCATCTGAACGTGCATTTTCCTGTGCAACTCTCCTAATTTCTAACAGTATTTCCTCTCCTGAAGAACTCCCCCTTTTCCCCACCTGGCAAAAACCTTCTATGTTGACCAAAATGGGGAAGAGAGAAATGAGACAAAATATAGTCTCAGCAGCTGAGAGATTTCAGAGTCAAGAGGTTATCCTGGAGATTATTCTTGTTTCTTTTATTATTTTTTTTTTACATGGGCAGGCACCGGGAATCGAACCCAGGTCCTCTGGCATGGCAGGCGAGCATTCTTGCCTGCTGAGCCACCGTGGCCCCTGGAGGTTATTCTTACACATTATATAGATAATTCTTTTTAGTTTATGTGTATTGGAGTGGCTAGAGGGAAGTATCTGAAACTGTCAACTGTGTTCCAGTAGCCTTGATTCTTGAAAAAGACAGTATGACTATAGCTTTTACAAAGTGACTGTGTGATTGTGAAAACCCTGTGTCTGATGCTCCTTTTATCCAGGGTATGTTCAGATGAGTAAAAAAATAAATAAGGATATAAATAAATAAATAAACAAATAAATAAGAAGAAGAGATAAAAGGTAAAAACTGAGAAATTGAGTAGACTGATAAACTGTGGGTCAATGGG
>PVIY010063050.1:0-10638 GCA_004026745.1 Myrmecophaga tridactyla | reverse complement strand
AAGCACAACCTGAGTTATAACCAGATTTAAATGGATGCCCAGGAACTGCCATTAAATAAAAACCCCTCACATTAAGCTTGCATTCCCAAACTCCATGTACTGGTCCATGATGTAATCAACACTGATCTCAGATGGTCCCCTAGTCTTACCCTAAATCTTAAACTGCCCCAAATCCTAACATCTAGAAAATACTTTAATTTGGACACACCTCACTCTTCCAATACTCCACCTAACTGCCAAGGTTACAGAATGAATGGCCACTGATGGCGCCAACACTTATTAGGCTCTTTCCTGGATTATTCCCCATCCATTTTACAAATGTACATTCTAGTTTCTCACCTAGTATCTTAATGACTGCCTTCTTCACCACCTTCCTTAGCTCCCCCTCCTTCAAGGTAGTCTGGTACAGGGCTAGGCACAAAGTTCAGAATTATGGTGACCTGGAGTACGAACAGAAGTTTATGGTAATAACAAAAATATGAAGGTCAAAGAATACTAGATCATAGCCACCTTCTCGTGAGCAGGAGAGAAAGGGGCAAGCATGCCCTCAAGCTCTTTTCAAGTAGTCACACTATGAAGTGTGCAAAATACTTATACCTCCAACATATTCTGTACCCAATACAACATTTTATAGGTTGGAGAACTGAGATCTAGAAAGAAGTAAATTACATAGGGTCACAGATAAGTTAGTGACAGAATCAACCACAACTCACATCCACTGACCCCCAAGCCAGGAAGCCATCATCCTATCTCCATGCTGACAGTGGCAACTGTGGGGCCAGAGAAAAACCTCCAGTGTTTTGTGGCCATGGATGGGTGGATGGGCAGCTTGGAGGCTTCAAATAACAGGAAAGGTATGGAATACTTTAGGGATTATATGTCTCTCCAACAGCTCCCAGCCTCATGAGTACCAAAATCTTCTCATGTGAGTGAAAAATATGAGAACAACCTGATACCTGGTCTAGGGTCTGAGAGGACTTTGGAGTGTCAGGGAAATTCATATATCAGGTAGAAAAGGGGCAGCAAGATTGACCTCACAGTCCCAATGACAGCAAGAAGCGCTCTCTAAACATGAAAGCAAAAGTTGGCCCAGGAGCATGTCTCAAGGAAGAAGAAACAGTACAGTTTTAAAATGACATAGGAAGTTTTACTTTTATCTCCAAGAATAACTATGTAATTATTTCCCAAACCTTTAACCATAGCTACTAAAGAAACTATGTGATGACAGCAGGAGACAGGAAACTGAGGAAATGGGAGATGCAAGTGAATCTCATAGTTCTGCTGTTATGGGATAAATTCTCTAGGCCAGGAGTCAAGGTCTTGCTTTAGGGTGCTATTTCAGCATGTGTCAGCTCTGTGACTTAGGCCAAAGCATTAACCACTTTCAAGCCTTAGTTTCCTCTTACGTAAAATGAGCGTACTAAAACCAACTTCACAGGATCATTGTGAGAATCAAATGAGATATATTAGGTGAAAAATCATTTGTTGAATGTTAAAATTATTATTATTACTGTATTATTATGATTTTATTCTCTGAATTATCATAAATAAATGATACACTGGTAGCAGCCTGGTTAAGAACAATAGAAAATTCAGAGATTGAGAGATCTTTTGGTTTGGCAAAATATGACATGACAGATTCATCCCATGGAAGGGGAGCTGTCAAGGAATGAGGTTCTGATCACCTGAGCACCTGCTTCAAATTATCCTCAGAGAAGTCATTTTTAAGCCTGCACAAGCACACACACACACATGCACACACACAATACACAACCTGTGAGACATAATGGTGGCATCAGAACAGTCTAAGGAATTGTTGCTTGTGATGTACCAAGTATCCTCTCAGGATCCAGCAAATGTCCTTCCTTACATCCTTGTCCCTCAAGGAAAAGACTTACTCAATAAGTTCATCAAGTCTACCCCAATCAGAGAGGTAGGTAAAGAGAGGCAAAACTACCCAGGAACTGGGCAGGCCACAGTTACTCAGCAGGCAGAATTCTTGCCTACCATGGTAGAGACCCGGGTTCAATTTCCAGTGCCTGTCCATGAAAATAAATTAATTAATTAATTAATTAATAAGTACCCAGGAATGAGAGGACCTGACTCTCAAGGTTTAGATGCTTCAATAAATAATTCCCTATAACTCATCTTATGGATTTAAAGAGGAGCAAACTTCCCAAGAAGCTACTGTTGACTGAGGACAGGAAAGATATTTGCCAGCTTTGGAGTGAGGATCTCACTCATCAGATCCCGCTCATGTCCATATCACCAAAGAGCCAGCTACTCCCCTGAAAATATACACAGCATTGCCCATGTTTCCAATTTTCTCTAACGAAATAGAAAGCATGCAATTGTGTTTCAGATAACCTATCAGATTGTCTAGATCTTGTGAAGTTAGAAAAAAATTAAATATGTGGATAGAGCCTATATTTATTTCTTTTCCTATTCTTAGCCATTACCCACCCAAAAATGCATTAATTGACTAATAAGTTAAGGTATCAGCAAGGTACCAAGAATAGGGTATTTAATGTGTACCTTTTCAGATATAGCCTTCTGGGACCCAGGGTAAAGCTTCCACTACCTAGAAGCCAATTAGTACTTCTCTACTCTTCAAACTAAGTTCTAACAAGGTCTGTTTCTCTTATTAGTGCCCCAGGCAGCAGCACTTGCAGGGAATATTTTAAACAGCATACTCCAGGGGTGCCTTGCAAGAGGGGAGCCAAGCCCTGCAGTCAGAATCAAGGAGAAGCTTCCTGTCAAGGGGAAGGGGATACCTGGCTTGATGACCCAACAAGATCTGATCTAGGGAGGGTGAAGAAGAAGGCCGGGGAATGCAGAGGGGCAGTGTCAGGACCACCATAGGACATTACCATAGAAGACACCCCACAGTGAGAGAAGTGGAACCATGAGGTAAGAATGGATCAGTTTGTTGTAGCCTTTATGATAAGAGAGAAATTAGCCAGGGAACAAGTAACATCAGAAATAAAACTCCTATGCCTAGACTTGAAATGGTGGCTATAAGGTTGGATCAAGTCTGGAACTTTGGTCTTCAAATATTGCAGCCCATATATTATCTGACATTGGCAAAATTATTCACCAACTCTGGACATTCTTAACTCATCCCATACATTTGACCATCCTCTCAGTCACCAGATCTACTCTTAACAATGGTGCCAGATAAATCTGTTAAGGACATTCAAGATTATAAAGGACCTAGACATTGCATTGGGTGAAAAGCAGCTGGAAAAATTGTGTGCAATGCTTAAGGTGACATGCCTGATTCTTCATGGCTTCTTCAAATCCAGGAAGAAATTCCCTGTGGGGAAATTTTTTTTTAGTAAAGCTAAAGGCAAAAGTAGAACAAATGCATGCAAATTTATAGCTCAGGACTCACCCAGACCTGTGTGTCTTCAGAATGATAATCATTTATCAGAGAGAGGGAAGTCTGCACAGGCAATATGGGAAAAGTAGATTGGGAATGGTCAGTACCCAGAATAAGGCCATCCACTGAGGAAAGTTAAGTGCTAATTCCTGGTCCAGTTCTAGAGTAAATAGGAAACATAGCAGAAGAGTTCAGGTAGAGCCAATACTATGAACCCTAACAAGAGGTACCCAGTTTTCTGACAGAGAAGCCAAGCATGGGAGCAGTAAGCTTAGGAAGAATGAAGCTATGAAATTTCTGAGTAATAGACATCATGAGGTAGCAAAACACCATCCCAGCAGCCCAGAGGAGGAGGAAGATGAAGGCAGGACAAGCAGCAAAAGCAATACAAAGGTCAGTCCAAGATGAACTGAGGAGGTGGTCAGAAAACTATATTAGGAACTTAGACCAAGAAAGAATAGAAAAATCTTAGAATGATGTAATATTAGTTATGAATAGGGACCACAAGATTGAAGCTCTTAAACCCTCCTGAAAATCAAAAATTATTTAAAAGGCCAAGAAATCAGAACTAGGCTAAGCCACCAAAACAGTTAAGAGTCCTTGGATCAATAATATAAAATTTAAAAAAAAACCCTGAGTGCCTCTTAAGGTGCTGTGGAAAAAATTATAGAGATTTTCAAAAGGTTTAGGAAGAAGACACACATCAAACCAAGGCAAAGCATCCCCAAAGATAAAGCAAAGTTACAAGAAAAGATCTATGACTACACCTTGGAGAGAAGGAAACACTTTGGAGAAGACATCTAGTGGTCTCTCTTCTGAAGAGCACTACGTCTTAAATGAGAAGTCAGGAAAGACAACAAAAAGACAGAAACAGACAAGGAAGGTGTTTAAACATGGCAATGGCATTACTAGATTAGAGCTTTAATAGATTTCTTTCATACTGTTCTGGGCATAGCAAGAAGGAGGTAATATTAGTGTGAGTGAGAGTTGATGTAACCCTGGAACAGAGTAGTTGGAATGCAGGGTAAAGGAAGAAATTGGATCAAGGCTTTTCTGTGAATTCTATCAAACATTTGTGAAGGAAATAATAACTGTCCTACACAAATTTTTAGAAAAGAGTGGAGGAGACAGCACTTCTCAACTCAATTTATGAAGCTAGTATTACGCTGATAATAAAATCAGAGAATGACATTACAGAATATGAAAATAGAGATCAGTATCCCTCATGATTAGAGACATAAAAATCCTTAAATTATAAGCAAATCAAACCCAGCAATATATTACAAGGATAACATATCCCAAGTGACATTCATCCTAAGAATACAAGGTAATTTGTCATTCAAAAATCAATCAGTTTAATTTACTATATTAACAAAAGAGAGGAGAAAAATCTTAGGTAGAAATCAACAACCATTCATAATCAGAAGAAAAAAAAACAAACCTCAGCATACTGGGGAAAATAAGGAACTTCCTAAACATGATAATATCTATGTAAGACCTATAGCGAACATTATACTTAATGGTGAAGTGAGGTTTTCCTCCTAAAATCAAGAAATATCTACTTTTACCCTTTTTACTCAATATTGGAACCATTGACATAAGACAAGAAAAATCAAAATAAAATCAGATCGAAATAAAATGTTATCACTGCAGACAACATGGTTTTATGTAGAAAAGCCTAAGGTTTGTTCTAATGACTGAATTTAGCATGGGCACAGGATACAAAGTCAATACAAAATCAATTGCATGTCTATACATTTGCCACAAAAAATGAAAAATGAAATATATAATTTAATTTTTATTTATAATATCATCAAAATATATAAAATATACTGTTTAATTTTATAAAGTATTGCTACTCACTTCACTTAAGACAGAAAAAACACTGCTGAGAGAAATTAAAGAAAAATTAAATTAATGGAGAGAAATACCATGCTCATGTATTGGAAAACTCAAAATTGTTAAAATATCAACTCTCCCTAAGTGGATCTCTATATTTCATGCAATTCCAATCAAAATACCAGCTGATTTTTTATTTGGAAAAATTAAAATAGTAATTCTAAAATCCATATGAAATGTAAGGACACTAGAATAATCAAAATAATTTTAGAAATCAAAAAATAATCCAAGTTGCAGGACTTACATTATCTGATTTCAATACTTGGTATACAACCTATAAAATCAAAACAGTTTAATATTGACATATGTATCACTGAAACAGAAAAGACAGTCCAGAAACACACCAATGAATTTTCTCAATTTTTTTTATTAAGGTGGCAATGCAATTCAATGGGAAAAGGAAAATTTTTAAAACAAGTGGAATAAGCTGATATCTATGTGTGAAAACATAAACTTCAACCCATCACACAAAAAGTAACTTGAAATGGATCTTACACCTAGTGTAAAAGCTAAAACTATGATGATTTTTCTGGAATAAAACAGTAAAAGATCTTTGCAACCTTGTGTTAAACAAATATTTCTTAAATAAGGCACAAAATGAATGTACCATAGAGAAAAATTGAATTAGAGTTCATAAAAAGTAAAATCTTCTTCTCTTCATAATATACCATGAAGATGCACTCAATGTGGAGAATGGTTTAGTGGTTCCTCAGAAAGTTAAGTATAGAATACAACATGAACTGGAAATGTCACTTCTAGGTATAAAGTCAAGAGAATAAAAAGTAAGGACTTGAACAAATATTTTTATACTAATGTTCATAGTGCCATTATTCACATTTGCCAAAAGATGGTAATAACTTGTGTCCATCAACAAATGAATGGATAAAAAAATATGGTATACACTTAGAATAGAATACTATTCAATCATAAAAAGGAATGGACTTTTGACAAATACTGCAAGATAGATGAGACTGGAAGGAATCATAAGTGAAATAAGGCAGACACAAAAGGACAAATATTGTATGATTTCACAGATCTGAAATAATTAGACTAAGCCAACTAATAGAATCTGACACTAGAAAACAAGTTGCCAGGGGACATGGCAGGGGTAGGGAATGGGGAGTTAATTAACTGGAACAGAATTTTTGTTTGAAATGATGGAAAAGTTAGGCTAATGGATGATGGTGTTGGTAACTGTTTCAGCTTGTAATGTTGCTGGAATGCAATATACCAGAAATGATTTTTTTTTTTTTTTTTTTTTTTTTGCATGGGCAGGCACCTGGAATCAAACCCGGGTCTCCAGCATGGCAGGCAAGAACTCTGCCTGAGCCACCATGGCCTGCCCAGAAATAAATTGTCTTTTATAAAGGGGATTTAGGAAGTAACAAGTTACAATTCTAAGTCCATGAAAATGCCCAAATTAAGGCCTCATTAAGAGGATACCTTCACCCAAGAAAGCCAAATCCTGTCTTGAGTTTCTCTGTCACATGGGAAGTCACAAGGCAAAGTTTGCTGGCCCTTTGTTCCCAGGACTCATTGCTTTCAGCTCCTGGTTCCAGTGGCCTCCTATCTGAGTTTCTGTCTGTCTCCAAGCATCTCCAAACAACTGTGTCTAGGCATCTGGTCTCTGTATAGGTTCTTTTAAAGACTCCATTAAACTAATTAAAATCCTCCTTGAATGGGCGGTGTCACATCTCCATCTCATCAAAAAGTGCCACCCACAACTTGGTGGGTCACATCTCCATGAAAACAATCTAATCAAAAAGTCCCACCCAACAATAGATCGGCCCCCACAAGACTGGATTAGGATTAAAAGAATATGGCTTTTCTGGGGTACCTAACAGCTTCAAACCAGCACCTTCCACTCTCTGAATTCCCCAAGGACATGTTCTTTCTGTATACAAAATGCATTCATTCCACCACAATATCACAAAAGCCTTAGACCATTTCAGTAACAATACAAATACAATACAAAGTCAAAAACACTACAAAGTCTCACCAGGGACAGTTACAGACATGGTCTATTCTAAGGTAAAATTATTCTCTGGCTCTGGATCTGTAAAACAAAAAATAAGTTAGATTCTGCCAAGATACAAAGGAGGAACAATCATAGGATAAATGATCCCATTGCCATAGGTGGAGTCTGGAAAGGAAAAAGGGGACACGAGATTCAAATATTTCCAAAAATCTGCAGGATAATCTCCACTGGATTTTTTTTTCCATTAGATTTTAAGGTCTGAGAATCATTTATAGAATGACATTTCCTCCTTGGGGCTTGAGAGAGCGGCAGACCCACTATTTCTAAAGGTTTATGCAGTGGCCCTGTTCTCTGCAAACACTGAGTTCCACATCAGGGGGCATTGAGGAGACCACCTTTCTATCAGCACCACCCTTTTCAAGTAGTGAGGCAGCTTCCAGAGTCTTTGCCACCTCAGGGGTACAGGCTCAATCTCTTCAGAGGTTGCCAGGCTCCCCCCAATCCCCAAGGAATGTACTTCACCCTCCCTGAGACCTGGTGCACCAGATCTCTTCCTGAACATTAAGTGGAAGGCGTGCCTTCTGCCTTTGTGAAAAACTCACCCTCTCGACATGATGGGTGCATCTGCTCTCCTGGCCCAAGATTTCCTTTGTAAAGAACATAGCTTCCATGGTTCTGCCTTTGAAGTCATTTTTTCTTCATTTGTCCCTTTTCTGTCCCTTGTAATTCAGATTGGTAGTGGTACTATCTATACAAATCTTGCAAAAATTTGTTCATTTTCCATGCAACAAACAGGCATCACAACCATGAAATAGTAGGACTTTCCACAAATCCTTTCTGAATATCCATCTCCAATCCTGACTTGCGCTGAAATGGTTGATTGGTTCTGCGTCTGGTTAAATCTTCACATGGGGCAATATTCTCTGGGGTCTTATTTTCCAAAAGCTCAGAACTTTCCAAACTATCAGTTTCTGGTTTTCTTTGTACCCAAGAGTTCACTTCTCAGCTTATCTCTTTTCCTGTCACATTTTACTAGAAGCTGCAAAAAGAAAATAGGCTGCATTTTCCACATTTAGTTTCCTCAGCTAGATATCCAAGTTCATCATTTTCAAATTCTATCTTCCATCCAACACCAGTAGTCAGTTTTGCCAAATTCTCTGCCACTTTAAAACAAAGGACCACCTTTCTTCCAGTTGGCAGTGACACATTCATCGATTCATCTAAAGCCTCATTAAAAGTATCTTTAGAGTCCATATTTCTACCAAAAGTCTCTTCAAAGTAATCTATACACCTCTTCACAATTCTTCCAGAATCTTCCCCTTATCCATTTAAAAAGCTTTTCCGATATTTTTGGTTTTTATAAACTGCAGCACCCATTTCTAGTACCAAATTCTGTTTTGGTTCGCTAATGCTGCCAGAGTGCAATATACTAAATATGAAGTTGTTTTTTTAAAGGGAATTTATGAGTTACAATTCTAAGGCCATGAAAATGTCCAAATTAAGGCCTCAACAAGAGGTCTTTCTTCAATAAAGAAAGCTCAATTTCTGTCTGGGTTTTCTCTGT
Source organism: Myrmecophaga tridactyla (assembly GCA_004026745.1). Classification (NCBI taxonomy): domain Eukaryota; kingdom Metazoa; phylum Chordata; class Mammalia; order Pilosa; family Myrmecophagidae; genus Myrmecophaga; species Myrmecophaga tridactyla. The sequence goes on along the minus strand of PVIY010063050.1, from coordinate 1,815 downwards.
CACATGGGAATGCAAATGGTAACTTTTGCTGGTCCTTTGCTCCTGGGTTTCACTGCTTTCAGCTCCTGGTTCCAGCAGCCTCCTCTCTGAGTTTTTACTTTCTCCAAGCATCTCCAAACAACTGTATCTAGATGTGTGTCCCCATATTGGCTCTTTTAAGGACTCCAGTAAACCCACCTTAATGGTGGGGTCATATCTCCATCTGAACAAAACTTGCCGCCCACATTTGGATGGGTCACATCTCCATGGAAACAACCTAATCTAAGGGTCTCATCCAACAATAGATCTGCCCCCATAAGATTGGATCAGAAGTTTTTTACAATGGCTTTTCTAGGGTACATAACAGTTTAAAACCAGCACAGTAACACAACATTGTAAATGCAATTAACACTAATGAATTTTATATAAAGTGGTAGGAATGGGAAATTTTAGGTTGTATATAAGATGCCTAAATATATACAACAGAATAAAAATGTTTAAAATGGGTAGAACCGTACACACAGTGAATCTTAATGTAAACTTTGAACTGCAGTTTATAGTATAATTATAATAAAATTCTTTCATTAATTGTAATAAATTACCACACATACAAAGGGTTAACAATAAAGAAAACTGTGTGTGTGAGAGGGAAGTATGGAAACTCTGTCCTTTCATATGATTTCTGTAAACCTATAATTTCTATAACAATAATAATAATAAAACCTAAGGAGAGTCTAAGGGAGTGGAATGAGTGGGAGTAGGGAGAGTATGAGAGATGAAGTCAGTTCTTTAGGATGTAGAAATAAAAGACCCATTAAGGGAATGAAAAGATAAGCTACAGACTAGACAAAAATATTCACACTGCATGTGTATGACAAAGGATTTAAATCCAAAATATATAAGAACATTTGAAAAAGCAATAATAAAACAAATTCAATTGAAAATGGTAAACTGAAACAGGCACTTCTCAAAAGAAGATATCTGAATAACCAGTAAGCTCAAGAAGCAGGTAAAAGGATGATATTCTACATCATTAATCATCAGAGAAATGCAAATTAAAAATGCAAGGAGGCGCCATGACAGACATATTACAATGGATAAAATTAACAACACCAAAAATACCAAGTGCAATGAGACTCTCATGTATTGCTCATGGAGAGGCCAAATAATACAAGTACTCTAGAAAGCAGTACAAAAATTGTTTCAAGGGACAAAAAGTCATTATATACTGATAAAAGTAGCAAATTAATAAGAAGACATAACAAATATATATTCACCTAACAACAGAGCCCCAAAATATATGAAACAAATATTGACATTTTGAAGGGAAAAATAGGCAATTCTACATTAATAGTAGGAGATGTTAATAAACAACCTACAATAATGGCTAGAACACCTAGACAGATCAATAAGGAAATAGAGACTTGAACAATACTCTAAATCAGTGAGACCAAACACACATATATACTTTCACCAGTATCAGAATACACATTGTTCCTGGTTGGCATGGATCATTGTAGATAGGCACAAAATTAGGTCACAAAACAAGGCTCATACACTCAAAAATATTCAAATTTATTATGTATCTTCTGAAAACAATGGAATCAAGCTAGAAATCAATAATAGAGGAAGAAATGGAAATTTTACAAATATGTGAAAATTAAACAATGTACTCTTAACAAATGGGCAAAAGAAGAAATCACAAGGGAAATTAGAAAATACAATATTCCAAATTTATGGATGCAGAAAAGGCAATGCTGAGAGGAATATTTATAGCTCTAAATGCTTACATTAAAAAAGAAAGGGGGGGGGCCAAGATGGCGGCTTAGCAAGGTG
>PVIY010063049.1:0-10638 GCA_004026745.1 Myrmecophaga tridactyla | reverse complement strand
AAAAAAAAAAAAAAACAAAGGTAAGAGAAAGGCCAGTGCTCATGCAGATTTGGAATTTCTACCTGGGGGGGGAAAGCTTGGAGCAGGTGGCAGGGGGAGGGTTTGAGATGGCCTAAGATGCACTGTCATTACAGTTGTCTGGAAGAGAATTCCTCTACAGACCTACACCAGAGACCAGACCTGGAACCTCGGCATGTTGCCCAGTAAGTTCAATGTCTTGCCATCTTTCTTCCATTTACCTTCATGATTGGGCAGATCAAAGTTCCTGTCCCTTTTCCAAGGCATCCATTGATTAATTTTGAGCACTATGAGGGAGAACTTTGATTTATCATGAGAAATGGTATAGAGTAAGTATGGAATCATCATCACTTCTTCCTGGAACAGTTGAATGAGCACAGTCAATGTTGTCCTTGGACTACAATGCATCTGTTTATTGTTAACCATTCCCTCTTGCTGATATATGATTTCTGTGCAAATTTTCATTGCACCAATTAATCAGGTTAGTAGTGGAAAATGCATGGGCTTTGGGTCTTGCCACTACCCATTATTAGGCATCAGACCTGAGCCAAGTAAACTAATATAAAGGACATGAGATGATACCTAGGGGTTTGCTATAAAAACTGGCCAAATACAATGAATGCAGGATATTTTCAGGCTTTTATGTGAATTAATTAATAAAGTAACCATTTTTATGCTCAGGTTTTTCTTCTCTAAAACTAAGATGCCACATTACCTCTTTTGCCTTTTCAAAGTTCAAATATTTCTATTATCTATTCTTTAACTCAATGGATTCTATTTTGAGAATCACTCTGACAAGTTTGTTTTCTGATTCCCAGTCTTTATCTGCTCTCCTGTCTCCCATCTACTATCACACAACGAACTGATTGGTAGAATGGGGTGAAAGGAATGGGCCTGAAATACTCTATAATTCACAATAGCCCACACAAAGAATAACATATGGTTTTTGACAACTTCAAATCTAATGGTGACTATGGAAAGATGAATTTTTACACCTAGCTAGTAATTAAAAACAAACAAAATACTCTAATCCTTCTGTCATGGATTCATATTTCATGAGTCAAGTTGGGCATTAAAGTCACAGGTTCTGGCCCCTCAGCCCTGTTTGGTTTAAGGGGCCTTTCCTCACCAAAGACGTGTCCATTTTCTGCCAGGTTTTGAGCCTTTTTGTACTCCAATCACACTTTCCTTGTCAGATGTGCTGACAACCAACCTCTACAGAAACTCCTTTGTACCATATGATTACTTCTAAACTTTGCTCATCCTGTTCTCCCTTCTAACTCCCTTCTAAGTTACCCTTCTCTTCCACATTTGTCTAAACGTTTTCATATTTCCAGGGTGGTCTGAGTCTAAAACTTTTCCTGAATTATCCCTTGAGTTATTCATTGTACGTAAGTTTCTCCTTTCTAGGAAAACAAAATTTTCTATGAAACTATGCAATAAAATTATATTTATATTACTTTTTCTTGAGTATTTATACATTTTACCTAGTGATTGTGAACATTGTAGTGAGTGGTACCTTATACTGTTGGTTTCATTTTCATGCTGTGCTTGGAATAGGACTGAGCTCAGATAGGCTGTCAAGAATATCCTAATAATATTTTGTATCCCAACATAAGTATCTCCGTTTTAAAAAAATGGATTTTCCAAGAATATATTTTTAAGAGTATTTGACAACACATTGTGACTGGAGTTTGCTGTAAAACACAAAAATAAGTATGTTCTTATAATTCTCCAGATAATCCAATTTATCCAATCAGACAAAGGAAAATCTTTTTGGATCAGAAATATTTGGATAGCATGCAGACGCATGGTGGATTAGTGCCATGGTAGCCACTGTTATTCTCCACCAATTTTGTGAGCATTATCAGCATGTTTGTGAAAAATGTAGATTTCCAGGCCCTGTTCTGAAAAGTAAAACATCATCTATCTGCAGTTTAACAAATTCATCACGTGTTAAAATTAGTGACGCTTAGAACTAGACATGGCATCAAAGATCTGAGCTACATGCTCCACCTTAACATACTAGCTTGGTAACCTCCCTTAACTTCTGCCTCTCAAGAATGAAAAAAGTCAGAATAATGTAAGAATGATTGCTAGTAAAGCACATCATGTACACATATAACATATTTAAACATTATTATTTTTTTCATAGGTTAACTTAAATTAATTGTCAAGCTAAAGGCTAAAACTACAAAGAAAAATAAGCAAAGAGACGATGTAATTTTCTCCAAAGACTCTCTAGCATATCCATCTGATCTATTAAGTTCTTTCGTCATAAGAAAAATCGAAGAAGATATTGAGTGGACTTCAATAGATCAACAAACTTTTTCTCGACTAAATATTAAATTGTACATGTGATGCAATTTATTATGAGTAAATATCTATAACCTATACAATAAAAGTGACTGGAATATGCACAAAGATAAAGTTGCTCTGAAATTTTGACCATGCAGGTTAGTTAATGAATCAAAACTCTATTCCTTGCTGATGTGAACTTTATCACCGCCACTTCCTGAATTTGGGTCAGATCAAATGAAGAATTCTGGCTTGAAGCTGTACAAAACCACAGATCTCAGAACCTTCAAGTCAGGCATATGTTCTACACCAGTAGAAATTACTTCTGGATCTTTGTCTTACCATAGGTTGATCATCACACATAATCATGGGGTATATGCATATCCAAAATTCCCAGTTTCATTGTTTTAGAGTCACACACATTATTGAGTATATCTGCATGTCTGAGCTTCAAAAAGAACACATCTTTCATTCCATCCTAAAATTGACTTCTGAGATAATTTGTGACATTTGTTGTTTGGCACTGAATATATTTTAGGTTGGGTTATCCTCTGATATTCTGAAAGCACATGTCGTAGATATGCATAACCAGATATTTGTGTCAGAATTTATTCTTCTGGGTCTTTCTAGCCATCCAAAACTTGAAATGATTTATTTTGTTTTGATTCTATTGCTGTATCTAGTACTTCTATTTGGCAATGGTGTTCTCATCATAGCAAGCATCTTTGATGCTCGTCTTCATACCCCTATGTATTTCTTCCTGGGAAACCTCTCATTTCTGGATATCTGTTATACATCTGCTTCCATTCCCTCAACATTGGTGACCTTCATATCAAAGAAAAGAAGCATTACCTTCTATGGATGTGCAGTGCAGATGTTCCTTGTGTTTGCCATGGGGTCAACAGAGTGTTTGCTCCTGGGCATGATGGCTTTTGATAGGTATGTGGCCATCTGAAACCCTCTGAAGTACCCCATCATCATGAGTAGGATGGTGTATGTACTGATGGCTTCCACGTCATGGTTCTCTGGTATTATCAACTCAACTGTGCAAACTTCTCTTGCCATGAGGCTGCCATTTTGTGGGGATAATGTTATCAACCATTTTGGATTTGAAACCTTGGCTGTCCTCAAGTTAGCTTGTGTTGACATATCCCTCAATGTTACCACCATGCTGGTGTCCATTATGGTCTGTCTGGTTCTTCCTCTGCTGGTCATCTTCTTCACCTATATGTTCATCCTCTACACCATCTTGAGAATGAAATCAGTCACAGGGAGACACAAGGCATTTTCCACCTGCTCTTCACATCTGACTGTGGTGATCATATTTTATGGTACCATTTTCTTTATGTATGCAAAACCCGCATCTCAAGACCTGCCTGGGGAAGACAAATTACAAATTTTAGACAAACTCATGCTCCTATTTTATGTGGTAATGATCCCCATGTTGAATCCTATCATCTATAGCTTGAGGAATAAGGATGTAAAAGGTGCTGTGAAATATCTGTTGACTTGCAAATCTATCCAATAAGAAACCTGGAAATTGTAAATCTTTGTGTGCTTAAGCAGAAAGTTGGCCTTATAGGCTAAATAATGAGTATTTTCCACTGAGAAACTACAATTAAGAAGAGATGCTTTCTTTCCTAGCCTTCCCTAGACTTGCTTACCTAGAGTCACTAAGTGCTGCAGTCTATAAATTCTGCTTCAAACATGTTCTGTCCCAGATTTTGAAAGACTATGAATTCTTTGGGAATTATTTTCAGATTGACTGTTCTATTGTACTGTGTGACAAGGTAGTGGAAAAAAATCACACATGCAATTCAGATACAAAAAGACAAAGATAGAAATTCTGGTCTACCACAAACCACTTTAAATGGAAACAACAGACATTATCTCTCTTCAGCAGTAATTACTTAAGTATGTATTATCTTAAAATGAGATATTCTGCTATCTTCTTTCAAGAATATTATTTTTCATTTCACTTTAATCTCATCTATGCTGCAATAGCTCCTGCTACGCTTTTTCATGATCTCAACCAGTTTGGAGGAGAATTGTTTTTCCCACTGTCCCTAATTTTGCATTTGTCACATGTTCCCTCATGATTTAATTGAAGATATGCTTTTGCTTTTTGGCCAAGAATACTGTAGAATTTTTTGTATTTCTCATTGACTTATATTTGAAGGCACTTGATATTTGTTTGTTGAATCTCCAATACTGAATTATAAACTTTGATCACTCTATTAAAATGGTATCTGCTTTGTATATCCTCACCTTAAAATTACTCTTCTTTTTCTTTTTTTTTTTACTTTTGTAAATTATTTGATTAAGTTCATGTTCCAACTTGTCTAGATTATAGTATGGAGCTGTTTGGAGGAATCACTGGCTTGATTGTTACGTCAGGATATTTGGTGGAATTAAATCATCAGTAAGTTGATTGCATTTAAGGCTGATTATATCTACAGTCAACTAAGGATATTGCCTTCAACAATGAAGAGTCTTACCCAATCAGTTGAAGACCAAAGGAAGAATTTCCATCTTCATTTAAGCCACCTATGATATTCCTCTAAAACCTTTATTGGAGCTCCCAGCTTACAGTCTGCCCTATGGAATTTGGTCTTTCCCATCTCGACAGTCGCATGAGTCAATTCCTATTATAAATCTAATAATACTACCATTATATCCATCTACTTATCTAATGTCATGCCAGTTATGTTTCCCTGGAGAACCCTGATTAATACATTATGTGATATATATCTTGTTTGTTTATTTTCAGACTATGTGTATATTCTCTTTAACAATAAACACCCACCAATTGTAGTATCCATTGATCTTTTAATCTTAATCAACCTCTGTTATCATGACATCAAATGGTACTCTTTCTAACTCCACTGTTTCTTCAGTTATCTATTGCCATTCCTCTCCAAGGAATTACTTTCTTTTCATCCTCAGTTTTTATTCATACATTAATTCATTTAACCTTAGTTGGCTTCAAAGTTTCTTATTTTATTCAAAATGGGTTACAATACATGCATACAAATATTAATTTTAACACTCAATTTCCTCAGGTTTTCTCAATGCATAGTTCATTCCTAGTTCCTTTTGGCAGGTTTCCATGATTGTAATGCACTTTCTTGCTTTTGGGCACAACTCATCCTGCTTTCCTATCTCAAGCCCTGAGATCAACCATATCTCCAAGAAGCCTTGATTTCTTTTATTGGAGAATATATTTATAAATCAAGACCTGAGACCTAGGTATGCTAATTGCTACCACGATGTCATTCATCTTGGGCCCTCTCAGAAATCACTGTGTGTAATAAATATATGTATATACATATATCTATTTTAATATCTATAAAACTATTTTCATGTCTATATGTGTGTATGTTAAAAGCAGGAGTTTTTACTGATATACCCAATTTCATTCCAACACTCAAAATCTTACTCTATCCTTATTTTTATATTTTTACCTCTTTCTTGAGCAATCAAAATTCTGGGTCTCATCACATTGAATGTATCTAATTATTTACTTATACTTAGAAAACACAGAAGGGGTTTCAATTTGATAATAAATTCCCCAGGGAAAAACAGAATCCTTCCACTTTCATTACTGACCAGCACTCTTATCATTGGCACATTCTTTTTATTAGTTTACAAAATTGCCAGATCCTGTCCAATCTCAGTGGAATAGAATCCGTTCTTTGTAGTTTTGGTGTCAGGATATCTTATCTTTACACTCTCACAAGCCAATTTATGCAGAACATATCAGAAAGCATTTGTTTGTTCTATTTTTCTGTTTTTGTTTTCACCTCTAGGTTATCAGCAGGTAAGATTACCACCCAGCCACTTTGGACTGCTCATGCCTTTGAATCAAAAGGCATGTAGAAGGAGTTACTGTAGAGGTGGGGTGAGCTATCCTGATTACCTAGGGCAGTAAAGAGGAGTATGCCTGGAATGCAGGCACCTTGAAATTAATTCAGGTTAAAACTACAACAGTGGATTCCAGCCAGTATTACTGATGGCCCACTACTTTCTACATTGTCTCATATGCATTATTCTATAGTTCTGCTCTATCCCACTACCCACAGATTTCTGGAGGGCAGCAATTTTGCAACATCATTGTTTTACAATATAAGATGCTTGCAATGTTGCTTAGACTTTATGAACTCTGTTGCTTTCAGTTGTCACTGCTAAAGAAGAAAAGCATAGGAAATGGAGATAAAAGTACCATCTCATTAAAATTATCTTGTAGGATCCTGGTAAAAACAAATTGTAGGAGTTAAAAGATTAATGCTTAGCTTGAAATTGCAGACTTGGTTCATAAACTTTGCGAAAGTGAAGGCATATGTTTTGACAGCAAGAAACTTCAATAGAAACTTATATGTGCAGATAAAGCACAATGACTTGCAGAAGAGACTTGCTTAAAAGAAAAGAATATTCTAACCTTAAAAGCATTTAATTCCACTTGTTTTTGCACTATAGAGTTCTTAGCTTTTATATGCAAACAACATTTATCATAGTTCTTGCAAGTATATAAATTGCGAACCAGCCTGAAATAAACTTGTCCGAAAACTGATGTCTCCAGATCCCCCGATCCCTTTCTCTCTCTCGTTTTACTTTAACATTTCTAAGGGTCATAGCTGCAACCAACACAAATCAATAACATATCATAGATATTTGCATGAAGACACTTTCTACACTGCCTGAAGAAGAAAAAGGAAGAAGCAACTCACTTTCATTTCAATTTTATCATGGAATATTGAAAGTTGTGTAAGACTGAATTTCAAATATCATTTTTTATCATAAAAAGTTCACATAAATCTGTTCCCTTGAGATAATTGGAATTTCTAACATTTTTTTAAAACTATGTTCATTTGGAAGAAATTATGCCACCTTGAGAATTTCCTAAGAAGAATTAATTACATTCTCATGTAAATAAGTTTGCCATTAAATGTTAAGTGTATTTAAATAAACTCTGTTTTCTAGAACACAATACTTTTCAAAATGCTTACTGTATTGTTATTCCAAGCCCAAAGCATATAGCAGTGCTCAATAAACATACATCTATTAATTAATAAATTAATTTAAGAAGTTAGATAGTGGAAAAATTCTCATTTAAAATTTAACAAATAAACCATAGAGTCCGAATACATGAATTTGTTTTAATGTAATACTTTGTCATCTACAATATTCAACTTTGTAGTTATTACTAATTAAAATATTAAGGGATTTTATGATTTTGGGACATTATTTCATTATTTTATGCGTCAGTATATATCAACCTATAGAAAGTAGAATCTTAGTTGATCCCTTACTCCTATGACATTAAGATTAAAAAAATATGAAAGATAATCCCCCACCCCAGGCATAATTTAATTGGTGTTTGTAATAGTTACATTCAAGTATCAACTTGACTAGCTGTTGGTGCCCAGTTGTTTCGTTGCTCTGGATCAAAATCATGAGCACATGAATTTCAACTATGGCTGATTACATCTGTGGGTAGCTATGGGTAGTATCTTCCGCAATGATTGACATTTAATTTGAGCTCAGAGCCCATACAGATTCAGATGTTTGGAGCTCCAGAAAGGAAATGTCCTAGAGAAAGCTGTTTGAACCCAGAAGCCAGAAGAGAAGGCTGGCAGACATTGCCATGTGTCTTCCATGTGACAGGAATATCTAGCTGCCTTTACTCTGAGGAACCATAAATTTATAGCTAATGAAATCCCCTTTATAAAAGCCATTCACCTCTGGTACATTGCATTCCAGCAGCCTTAGCAAACCAAAACAGTATTATTTGAATAAGACTGCTAAGATTTTTGCAATTGTTATCCATTCAATATTACTTTGTAATTTTGAAACCCTATTTCACCATCCATCTGCTGGTTTGAATCTGTTATGTACCCCCAGAAAAGCTTATGTTCTTTTAATCCATCCTTGTGAGTGCATACCCATTTTGAGTGGGACGTTTTGCTTACTTTGTTTCCATGAAGATGTGACCAACCCAATTCAAGGTATGTCTTAATCCTTTACTGGAGCCCTCTATGAGAGAATAAAAGACAGTAAAGACCAGTGAACTCAGAGAAACTAGGGGATGAAATCCAGAGTTTGCTTTGAAAATGTTGAGAGAGAAATGCCCTGAGACATTTAGAGATGCATTGAAACCAGAACCAGGTGAGAAGTACGAGCAGATGTCACCATGTGCTGTCCCATGTGACAGAAGAAACCTGGATTGCAGCAGCATTTCCTCAGAGGAGGTCTCTTCTACTCGCTTCCTTAATTTGGACATTTTTATGGCCTTAGAATGTAAATTTTTAACATAATGAAATCCCAGTAAAAAGCCAACTCATTTCTAGTATATTGCATTCCAGCAGCTTTAGCAAACTGAAACACACTGCTTCATACCTCAGCATACCCATCTGTAGAAAGGGATGTTGTGGTGGTTTGAAGCTGTTATGTACCCCAGAAAAGCCATGTTCTCTTAATCCATCCATCTGGAAGCAGACCTGTTGTGGGTGGGACCATTTGATTAGGCTGTTTCCATGGAGATAATGAGCCACACAATTCAAGGTGGTTTTAATTCTTTAATAGAATACTTTATGAGGTGATAAAAGGCAAAGAAGTTTAGAGAGAAAACACACATCCACTGAAATTCAGAGAAAGAGCCATTGAAAGCAGAACCCAGGAGGAAAGGACTAGCAGATGTTGCTGTTTTTTCTAACAGGAACGCTGGATGCCAGCAGCCTTTCCTCAGAGATGATACCTTCCTCTTGATACCTTAAGTTGTACATTGTCATGACCTTTTAACTGTAAATTTGTAAACTAGTAAATGCCCATTGAAAAAGCCATCCAATTTCTGGTATATTGCATTCTGGAAGTTTTAGCACCAAACAGATACCTTACTATATTAATTGTAGAGAGTTTCACAACTCTAAATGTCTATGATTTTATAATAGAAAAATACTGACATATTTCCACATGTATTTTGATGCAAATGTACTAGATTTTGGGCTGTGTGTGCATATCTATGTGGGTGCGTAAATACCACTCTTGCTTTAGTAAGCAAACTGTTATTTCTCAGAATCCAAATATTGTACAGGGAAACATGACATCTATAAGAAAATTAAATCAGAACCTAGGTGTTGATATATAAAATGATTATATAACACAAGAGTTTTCTAAAACAACTTAATTCAATAATGTACAACACAAATATATGAATTTAGGACCTACTTTTAGATTTTTTTTCCTTCTGTGCCTGAAAATTGTGGATTCACTTTGATCTTATAGATTTTAGTTTCTGGCCTTTCTCCATTTCTTATCCCATAAAAGCTGTAAGGTTGGTATATGCATGAACTTATCCACTCAGAAGACTGAAGGCAAAGCCAACAAAGTTAAATGATAATCATTTAATTCACTGCAGTGCTCATCATTTATAATATCTAGATGATTTCTCAATTCTAACAATTGACTTTTTTCTCTATCATTTGACTTAATATGCACTAACTTGTAATTAATTTTCCTTTGATAAACCTATTTTGAATTTGAATGCTCTCACCTTTCCTAACTTTTGTTTGTTAAACATTTGCCCTCCTTCCAAAAGAACATGGGCAGACAACTTTTATTTCATTTTTTTTTAGAACTTTTGTTTTGCCCAATTTATTCCCAACACCACTCTTAATTGGGTCTGTGGGACGCTGTCCCTGACGCACCAACAATTTTCTCCCTTCCAGTCATTTCTAACTTCAACTTTAAATTGCCTTGGTGTTTGGGGAACAATACAATCATTTCTCATAGCAAGTATTTACACTTCTACCTGGGTGGAACTTGGCATCAGTTTTTGAACCTGATTTTAATTCAGGATGACAGAAATATTAAGGGAAAATAACGTGCTTTTCCTCGGGATGGAAATAATGTCTCTATTTAAAGGTAAGTCCTAAATATCATGAAACTGTACCTTTCAATTATAATTAAAGGAAACAATAAATATGAATTTCTAACATGAATAAGCTGAAGCAATACACCTCGTAATTCACTATTAGAGCAATAACACAGCAACAATTTGTTATGACTGTCATTTTGAAAATGCCTGTGAAACCATAAAGCAATTTTGAAATGCTAACTTATTTTTCCATCATAGCATCCCTGAGAGAAAAGTAAGACATGCATACTTATCATTATTCTACAAATGAGAAAATAAATCTATAAGTTAGAAGCAAGGAAATTCAAACCAAAAACTTCGATACTAAATGCCAATCACTTTTCCACTATGTTAAAACCATGTGACATCTGTTCAAGTGGGTAGGAAGTGATACCTTATATTTAAATTGT
>PVIY010063048.1:0-10629 GCA_004026745.1 Myrmecophaga tridactyla | reverse complement strand
ACCTTCTTCTCCATAGAATCTTATGCTATTGCTGATCCAGAAAAATAACTCATATTTAAAATGTTAAAAGCTTCAAAACTGTGACTGCATTAAAGTTCACCCCCCCCCCACCTCAGGAAAGATGCAAAAAAATACATAATAAATATTTGGGTATATAGTCTATTATAAATCTTTTTTTCTATTTATAGGTCCACTTCTTTCCCAATTATTATCTTGAAAATTTCTGTACTAAGAGGAAAGTTAGAAATAATAGCATGACAAATATTCATATATATTCTTCATCTCGATTCAACTATTTTTAACTTTCTTCCAATTTGCCATATTTCTCTCACTCTGTCTCTCTCTCTAATCACATTTTTACTTCCATGCAATTTTCCTAAAAGATACTTTATAAAACCCTGACATAAAATAATTCAAATTCAAAACCTTTGCCAATTCTAAGGATGGCCTCTGTTTCACCCAGGCTCATTTTAATTGAGCTATACAACTATACAATTATAATTTTACAATTATAATTTTTATCTGTTGGACAAGAATAAATGAAAAATAACCAAATGTCATATTCAACTGGGTTTTAAAACTGAGAAAAGAGAAGAATACCATCAACATGCACACAACTTTCTGACCTGAGAATTCTTAGCAAGGGACATTAGACATTGATAAAAACTTCATTAAATGAATATAAAAGAGAACTGCCAATATTAATAGAATAGAAATCAAGCTAGTCTAAACCAGCGTTTTAAAACCATGCTTTAAAAGGAATTAGAAATATAAAATGAATCAAGCTGATGTATGTCAAAAACGGCTATGGGGAGCTCTGACCCCTGCAGCACAACTCTGCACTTTGCTCCTAAGGTACCTTCTGAGTTCAGGGAACACAGTTTGAAAACTACTCTTTTAATGGAATCACAGTTTCACAACTTTTAAAAAATCTATTAAGCATCTTGTTTTTTGAGAAATATCAATATTACTTCAGAAATGGAGTAGAAGGCTCTGAAATGAAGGCAAATCTTGTAACTCTATACTCATGACAAAATTATTTAGCTTTATTTTCTTAGTAAATGTGTATCTCACAAGTATTTTGAAACAGAAGTTCTCTGAAAGGTATATTATGCAAAATTTTCAAATATCTGCAGTTTTTAGCTTTAGTTAAGGCCATTTCATGACCAAAGAAACCATAATAAAATACTTAAGTTGCTACTGCATTAAATTTCAATACTATAATATTAAAATTGCAAGAAAATCATGTTGCCTTAAAGGTTAATTTAAAATGAATATAGTGGCAAAAAAAAAAAAAAAGAAAGAAAGAAAGAAAGGGAGGGAGAGACAAAGAGGAGTCATTATGCTCAAATATTATAAAAGTTACGAGACATGGAGAGAGTTGTACCTTTATGCTGGTTTTCAAACTCTTCAGATAAGAGATGGTAGCAACAACCCACACTGCAAACTCCCTTGATTTCAGACTTGGAAGTAAATATTCGCAGAGTATTTGAAGCAAGATCACCACAAGTATGCAGACCTACCATCAAACAATCCTTTAAAGATGAGAAGAAAAAACAAATTTTGGCAATTAAAATGAGGGTTAAAAAATAATTCAGTTGAAGCTTATAAACATTCATTAGAATATCTGGATACAAATTCTCCCTAGAAAGTATTGTATATTTTAAATTTTCATAATGAATAATTACTTCCCTTTTGGGTAAAATGATTTCTATCACTACCAACATACTTTTGAGTTGTTTTTTTCTAATAGGCTTGGTCACTTAGCCATATATATTATCTCTGACCCCTTTACAATTAATAGCTGCTTAACAACTAGTCACAGTAACAGTTGGACCACAAATGCAGCACACTTTATTAGGACAAACGTGATCTGAGACACATTTCTACCATACTTTGACCATGTTATTCAAATTTTTTATTGATTTCACTTTTTGCACATTATGTTCTATATAATTCAGAAACTTGATAAAACAATATTGTAAAAAACAAATATAATGGTGGGCTATGGTGCAGCAGGCAGAGTTCTCACCTGCCATGCTGGAGAACCGGGTTTGATTCCCAGTGCCTGCCTATGCAAAAAACAAACAAACAAACAAACAAAAAACAATTATACGTGGAAGTGCTAACTTTGCACTTCTACTCCAACATCAGAAAGAGTACTTAGTTCATTTGTTGCATATGATACACAGTATTAAATTCAATGTAAAAATTTTTGCTCCAAATCATATAATGGGAATTTTTTACAAAACTTTTCCCATGAAATGTTTCTTATTAGCCAAACCCTAAAAATGTATACACGCATAAACATGCGCGTGTACACACACACATACACACATTCAGTAGGTATATGCATACACCACTAAATCTTGATCAACGTGTCAATCATTTCAAAGTTGAATTTAATGTAATACCTTTCTGTCTCTGACATCACTTATAGAAATTTAAACAAGCAGCAAAAAGGAAGTTTTACACAGGAAATTTGATTCATATGAGAATCATAAACTTTTACAATCTGGAACTAAAAGAGTTGTAGAAATCTTCCATTATAACTCTCTCATTTCACAAATGACAATATTAAGCCCAGATAGTGCAAAGGTCCCATTATTAGTGTACATTCTACACGAATACGGTATGGTTATTTTTAATTCAGTTTTTTAAAGTAGACCATTATGCTTCTCAAAGTGTTTAATACACCTAACAAATGAATTTCTTTACCATACCAACTAAAATTAATTTTAGAGGTATAAATAAAATATTGAAGATATATTTATTTTTAAAATATCAAATTAATTATTGTTGAAATAATTGAATATGTAATAGTATAATTGTTGAGGGCACAAGTTTGGGAAATGCACAACCTTGGTTTAAATTCCAGTTTAGCTCCTTGGGTGATTTAGGCAAGTTTCTTTTTAGCTTGCACGTGGTTACTTTGCTAATCTGTAAAATAGTGATAATAATAGTATCTCACTTCAATAGGTTGTTACAGGGCTTAAATAAATTAGTACCCATATATGACAGAACCTGCCATTAAATTGACATGCCATAAGACATGAATTAGTAAATGCTTTCTAGTCTTTTTCTTATTAAAATTATGAATTCCAAATAATAGCTATATTAACTTGTGATTGAAGTATATTTTTATAACTATCTTCAGAACAAAAAAAATGCTTCACTTAGATATCATTTAAATTATTTTATAAAAAAATTTATTTAGCTCATATAATCTAAACATAAAGTCAAACCTCTCTGAAGAAAAAAACTGGTGGCTGTAAATGGCTTTGACCTGATAAAATACTCAGGGGGCATCAACCACCATTATCTTCAAAGCACATTTTTTGGAGAGTTGTACAACTATGTTGCTTTTTAGGCATTATGCTATAAATAAAAAAGAATTCAGAAAGGAAAGGTTTATTGCTAATTAAGAGTAGAACGACAGAGCTCTAAATCTCTCTTTAAGCTTAGCTTAGCTTTCTCTAAAGATAACAGAAGAACATTTAATTTCATTCTTTACTATACTCATCATATAGGATTACTTAATAGTATTGGTGGGAACAGACTACAAGATATAAATATCTAATCATTTTATTCTAATACTAAAAGATTAAAGTACTGCGTGTTTGGGGGTGTGGGAGGTGTTGGTTAACTTTGGATATTGAATTGATGATTCACTATGGGACTAAAGAAACATTCTTATACCTTATCTTATATTAGACAGAGTCTTATATTAGACACAGTCTCATAAAAGTGTGCAAATAGTTTTGATCATATATCTCTAACAAGAATTTCAATTACCTGAAAATATCACAAAAGCACTAAAAATTAATATTTTTTGAAGTCAGGTTAAAGTATTGGGGTTGTTTAACTCTGAGAAAAAGTTAAGATAGAACCTAACTAGTGTTTTCATATATAAGAATAAAAAACAATCAATGAGGATAAACCAGTTTCCCTTAACTAGCATAATCCAAAAATATCTTGGAAAAATAAAAATTCTCCACTTTAAAAATGAAAAAAAAATTAACTATTAATAAGAATTTGGATTTATAAAGAACTCCAGTATGTTTGTTTATTCATTTCCTTGGGGAAGAATTTCTGAAAAATTTAATAAGGATAGAATATTGCAACTCTAAAATTTTCTTTATACAGAAAATTAGTTAGGCTAAGTAAGCTCTAAAAGCTCCTTCTACAATACTGTTTAATATACAATGTGGTCTTTATTTTAAAAATACAGTCTTTCAATTATAAAACTTGACATATTTATAATTCAGAAAAAGTTGAAGCCTTAAAAAATACCTAGAAGCCATTATTCTTGTTCAAGGAAACTGCATATTTGGTTTTACCAAAGTGTACAGTAAACAAACATAATTTACCCTAGACTCCTCTTTACTTCAAATTTAAATTAAAAAAATAAAATTTTAGAGTTTTTTTAGATTGAAACTTTAATAATCTCTTCGCTGCATAGTGAGGACCCTGCTTACTTACTAGCTTTTTTTGCTAGTATTTTTGTCTGGTTTTGGAGGCCTCAAATGAGTGAAAGTTACTCTATTTTAGAATGTCTTTTGAGCAGATTTTGATAGCCAGGAGAATCATGAAAACCCAGTTATGATTTCATTTTCATAGTCTTAGATTCATGTGATCAGAGGAGATAAGTAGGTTACGTAAACTACTATTACAAGTTATGTCTTACAGAACTTTTAAAAATTATATTTAGAAATTAATTCCAAAGTAAAATCACCTCTAGATCTTGAATAATATCATGTAGTTCGGAATCAGCAGTGATAAAAGAGGTTAATGGTGAATATATACTTGATTCACTTGACTGTGATGTTGTTTTTCCTCTCTCTTTATTTACTTCAGAAATTTCTCTGATTGGTATTTGGGATGAACAAGTAGTTTCTTTAGTATTAATAGGCAAAACGTCTTTAAGAGAAATGCCATTTCCAAGACCCAATTCGTCTTCATGCTGTGGCTGAGTATGTAGGTTTTTCATCTGCTTTCCGATGTTAAAAATTATAGGGTCCAAAAACTGAGAGGTAGAAATATTCTCTTGATTTATGAGACTATTGCTACATTCTTTCTCAACATCTACTTTGTATTTAATTTCATCCTGTACTTTCCTTTCTTTTGCCATTTTTAATGCCAGTCCACTGACATTTAATCTTGAGCGAGTATTATAGACTCTCCAGTGCTTCTTAAGTTTCCTGTTTCTCTCCTCAGCTCCACGTGTATTGATATTTGAGGAATCAATTCCATAAACGTTTAAGCCATACTTCAAGGACAAAAAGGAGCTTAGGTAGCCTTTCCCAGATCCCAAGTCAATAACCTAAAGTAAGAAAAATAGAAGGAATTAGAACAATTTTAGTCAGATGGTAAAGACTACATTACCTTTACATTTTTAAAAAGCAAGTAAACAAATGGGTTGAAAAATACAAACTGTTACTCCTGTTTTCATTTTAAGTTTTTGATTCCTATTAAGAGCCACTCACTTTCACCATTTGTATCTAACAATTTACTGGAGATTGTAGCCAGTACTACAAGTTAAGAAAAAGAAGTAAAAGGTATATGTTTTAGAAGGGAAGAAGTAAAACTGTCTTTAGTCACAGATGACTTGATTGTATCTGGAGAAAATCCTGGGGAATATACAAAAAGGTTAATAGAATTAGAAGGTGACTTTAGCAGTTTCTCAGGATACAAGGTCAAAAAAACCATGAATGAACAATTAGAGCACAGATAATATAGTAACAAAGAATAATTAGAAAATAAAAAATTTAGCCCAATTACAAAAACATACAAATTAAACACTCAGGAAAAAGTTTTTAAAAATATGTACAAGACCTACACTCTGAAAATTCTAAAACATTGCATAGAAATTTTTTTTTAAATATCAAAAAAGATATATTTCACACTCATGTAATAGCAGATTCAATTTTGTTAAGATCACAATTCTGTCTAAATTAACTACAGATTCAATATAATACCAATCAAAATCACAGCAGGGCTTTTTGAAGAAATTGACAAGCAGATACTACAATTTAAGCGAAAAGGCAAAGTACTTAGAACAACCAAAATAATTTTCAAAAAAGAAGGCTGGAGGATTTATACTGATTACAGAATTAATATAAAGTCACAGTAATCAAAACAGTGTAGTATTGGTATGATGGCAGAATATATATCAATGGAAAAGAATACAGTCCAGACTTAGAGTCACTGATTTTTGACAAAAGGGCCAAATTAAATGGAGAAAATAGTATTTTCAACAAATGGTGTTGGTATAATTGGATATGTGTATGGAAAAAAATGAACTTTAACTCTCACATGCTAAACACAGAAATTAATTCAAAGTGGATCACAGGTCTAAATGTATGAGTAAAATTATTCATCTTCTAGAAGAAAATAAATGAGCAAAATTTTGTGAAACTGAGGCAACCAAAGATTGCTGATGTAGGCAATAAAAGGCATGAACCATAAAAAAAAATTATAAAATGGACTTCACTAAAATTAAAACTTTTGCCAATCAAAACACATAGTTCAAAAATGAAAAGAAATTTTGCAAAACATATATCTGAGAAAAGGCTCATATCCAGAAAATATGAAAGTGCTTACAACTCAGTAATAAAAAGACAAGCAACCCAATTAAAAATTAGGCAAAAGATGTCAATACACACTTTACAAAATAAATAATTCAAATTGCCAATATGAATAGCCTTACTCAAAAAGACTACAAATACCAAGTATTGGTGAGGACATGAAGAAACTGGAACATTCATACACTACTGATGAAAATGTAAAAAGGTATAGCCACTTTGGAAAACAGTGCAGCAGTTTGCTATAAAGTTAAACTGCACTTATAATGTGATCCAGCAATCCCACTCATAGCTCTTTACTCAAAAAAAAATGAAAACATGCATACACAAAGTCTCGCATATGAATATTCATAACCACCTTATTCACAATAGCCAACAAAGGGAACAACTCAAATGCTCATCAATTAGTAAATACAAATAGTAATATATTCATACTATGGGATACTATTCAGCAGTAAAAAGTAACAAAGTATACATACACACAATATTGATTACTCTTAAAAATTATGTGCTAAGTAAAAGAAATTAAACACAAAAGTCTATATCCTATATCATTCTATTTATATGATGTTCTAGAAAAGTTAGAACTATAAGCAAATTAGTAGATCCCTGGAACTAAGGGAGCAAAATAATCTGTAAAAGGCCATGAGGAAACTTTTTAGGATGGTGGCAATAACCTATATCTTGATTGTGGTGGTGGTTACACAACTGCATATATACCAAAATTCATCATACTGTACACCTAGAATTGGTGAATTTTATCATGTAATTTGAACTCAATGAAACTAAAGGAGATCAGGAAAATTTTAAAACTACAAAGATTACTATTGTCATGTCATTCTACAGGAAATCTATAGATAATTACAGAATTAGTATCATAACAAAATCATTATCTACTTTTATAGCTATCCTTTATTGCTAAAATCAATTAAACCATGATGTAAGTATTAGCCCCTCAAGGAAACATTCCTATATTTGAAGTAATGTATATCATTAATAACATCTTCATAATTTCAGGGCCTTGCCAGTTGATAAGTAAGATCAGTTCATAGGTATGACTGCAGTAAATAATGCCCACTAACTAAAGTGATTGGCTCATAAATAATTCCCACACTCCTATGTTAATCTTTGGGCTAGATATTGTGGGAAATACAGAAGTAATATGTATATATATTCTTGACTTTATAGGGTTTACAATCTAACTGAAGAAGTCATACTCATACTCATGAATACAAAAGCTATACAGTAGAAGCTCTATTAGTTACTTTCCCTTTATTTGAATCTCCAGAGAAAGCAAAGCCCTCCATTCCTCCACAAAACATACTCACTGATGCTGATAGCAAGCTTAATACTAGTACCCAGTGGGATGCCTGTTTACCAAAAAGTAATTGAATTTGTTCCAGAATCTATTTATGACAAGTCCACCTGTGAATCAGGAAAATTCTGGCTGTAAGTAACAGAACTAAATTTTGAACAACGAAGAAAATTTATTATCTCATGTAATAAAAAATCTGGCAGTAGGGTAGTGGAGCCATTCGGAGATTCAACCACGTATGGCCGTTGGGTTTAGAGTTAATTGGTATATGGTACATTGTGGAAACACAGGCCTAGGTACAATAGAGACTTTCAGCAAATGACCACTTTATTATACACACCGCACAAAGGGTCCAAAAGAACAAGGGAAGAAATTCTATTATGGCTAGACGCCTAGAAAGGCCAACTGCTCAGGTAAGGGCTGGTAGCATGGCATGCCCTGCTTTGCATCAGTGATGAGGGACAGGTGTGTTCCCTGAGTGTTGGGTTTTATACACTGGCTGGGAGTGGCGGGTGGGGGTTGGCTGTCAATGCACCAAAAGCATGCATTAAATGATCTTTGTGTGTGGACAAGCATCTGCAGCAGGCTGAGATTTAACATCTCCCCAGGGTACTTGTAGTCTCTTGAGAAATGGAAACATACTGAACACTGCAGGCAAACAAGCAAAAATAGAAACATATCAGAACCTAAACACAAACAAGCAAAAATGGAAACTTACCAAACAGCTGCATGTAAATAAGCAAGAGACAGTAAGGCAGCGAAATGGCCACTGAGTGTGTCTGTGATTCCCCAGCTTTGGGCCAGCTTATTTGGAATTCTGGTTGCAACATTGGTGTAGAAATGCCAACAAATTATGCCTTCACAGGATAATATCTAAAGCCCTTTTCAATAATGGGACAAACTTTTCTAGAAAAGTCTGCCAGCAGACTTCCTATTATATCTTGTTGATCCAAGTTGGCTTTTTAATAATATATGTAGTGCTAGCAATAGAAATGAAAAATGTGCAATTATGGGTAGCACTTGCAGGAATCCACAAGCTGTACAACTTCTTGCTTTCAAATAATCTGGTCCAAAGAACAAAAACCCCATCAGATTGATGTCCTACCCGTTACCCTATTATAGCCTATTCCTTGCTGAATTATCTGCTCTAGGCTATAGGTATGAAGACAGAGGAGCCTCCAGTCCAATACCTGGGGGGAGTATCTCCTTCATTTCCATATTCAGTTTAGATGACCTTCTCACAGCTCACAGATGACCTTCCCATAGTAGTTACTTTTTTTTTTTTTGCATGGGCAGGCACTGGGAATCGAACCCCAGGTCTCTGGCATGGCAGGTGAGAATTCTGCCACTAAGCCACTGTTGCACTGCCAGTAGTTACATTTTAAAATAATATTAGTGAGGTACTCTATTTCATAAAGAACCACTGTATATTGTTGACTTGACTTAGAGGTCTAACTATCTTAGCCTAATGACTCTCAAATTTATAACTCCAGTTTGGAATTCTTCCATAAACTTCAAGCTCATATATCCAATGATCTAACGAACACTTTCACTTGGATATCTAATAAACACCTCAAATTTAAGATGCACAAAGAAACGAGCTCTTGATATTCTCTGTAAAACCTGCCCCTCCTATATCTTCTTCATTATAGTTAATGGTATCTCCCTACTTCCTTTCTTTCTCTCATACCCTATATCAATTGTGAGGAAATTCTATTGGCTTTTTCTTCAAAATACATCCATAAAATGATCACTTACCAATGCTACTTCCTACTTACTCCACTCTAAAACTGGCTAACTGTGATAGCCTCTTCAATGGTCTCCTGGCTTCCACCTCTACCTGCTTGAGTCCATTCTTAAAAAAGTAAAACAAAGTCTGATCATGCCACTATTCTGAGGAAAACTCATTGCCTCTCTGATCTTATTTCCTGCTAATAAGCCCCTCTTTTTACTAAGTTCTTTGTCTCATCTCTGGAAGCTCCTACTTAGGTAGGAGCTAATTTCTAAAAGGCACCAACTTGGATATCTATGCTATTGTAAAGAATGTGAAGACAGTTGAGATAATTGTTTTATAACACTCTTCAACACAGTAACCAGAGTGATCTCGTGGCTCTTACTGGCTTTCCATCATATTCAGAATAAGAGCTCAAATCATCACCATGTTATGACTCTGAAACTATATAACCTGCCCTCTCTCCCCTGCCCAACTGCAGTTCCTAACTACTCTCCCCTTGCTCACTCCACTGGAGCCAATCTTGCTTCTTGAGTATTTCTTCAACACCCCAGGCATATTACCATGTCAGGGATATTAAACACATTATTCCTTCTACCTGAAGTTTTTCCCCCAGATAGTCTAATGGGTAGCTCTCTTACCTCCTGAAGGAGGTCTTACCTCAAATACTAACTTTTCAGTGAAACTTATTTGCCCCCTCCCCCCAATCAAAAATTTTAATCCTCATCCCTGAAGTATCGACATTCTTTCCTTTATTATCTTTAGCACAGATCATCATAACAGACACAACACAATAAAATATACTTATAATCTTGTTTGCAGTCTCTCTCTCCTCAGAATACAAATGCCATGATGGCAAAGATATTTTTTGTTTGTTTTGTCTACTACTGTATCCTCAGTATATAAAACAGTTCCTGACATACAATAAAAGCTAAAGAAATATTTGTTAAATGAACAGATGAACAAATTTTAGAAATAAAAATTAAGAAGCCTTGGTA
>PVIY010063047.1:0-10640 GCA_004026745.1 Myrmecophaga tridactyla | reverse complement strand
AGGGAATGGGAGCAGGTGACCTGGTTCAGGTGCGTGGGGTGTGGGGTGAGTTTCTGGTCACAGGGCTGTGCTGGTGAGGGTGGTGTGCCCAAGGAATGCAGGCTGGCTTACTTCCTAGTCCCCAGCTCCCATCTGTGCACTCCTGTGGGCTCTGTGCCTCTGCGTCAGGCCCCAGCTTTCTGCCTCTCAGTTCCTCAGCCTCTGCAACTAAGTCTGCCTTATGTGGTGGGGAAGTCTCTCCCAGATCAGCTATACTCCAGAATTGCTGCCTCAGTTGCCCTCCTGTCCCTTCTCTAACTTTACCATGGAGCAGGGCTAATCTCAAGCTACTCTATTCACCCATCTTTCCAAAAATCCTGTCTTTGCTTTTATAACAAACACATGGGAGAGCTCAATATACTTTAGCCAAAAATTATCTTAAATTTTTTCAGGCAGTGCTTAATAAAAAAGAAATAAATTCCTATGTGCAAGAAATAAAGAGGAAAGTCTAACATGGTGAAGTATTTTGTGTGCTCAGACCCAGGAATATATTGCACCCAGAAATAGGCCCCAGTTGGTGATTTTAACAACTTCCTAAGAACAAATGTGTTGCTCAGTGAATTTGCAGAAGATGGGAGGCTAGAATGCCGCTCCTATGTAAAACTAGGACTCGTTTTGTGTCTGGAAAGAACAATACCATTTCTGTTTTTTATCTCCAGGTATATGTAAAAAGAGATTTATTTTAAGAATTGGATCACGTCTTTATGGGGGCTGGCAAGTCTGAAATTTACAGGACAGTCTGGTTGGCTGGACACTCAAACAAGAGTTGATTTTATGAGCTTGAGGCATGATTTCTTCTTTTTTAGAAAAGCACAGTGTTTGCTCTTAAGGCTTTCAACTGATAGGATGAGACTCACTTTTCTTATCAAGTGTAGTCTCCTTTACTTAAAGCCAACCAATCACATGTACAAAGCACCTTCACAGCAACATCTAGACTGATGTTTGTTTCGGCTGAACTGAACTGAATTAACTGTCAAACTATTATTAGGGTTCCTAGGGTTCAGCTAAAAAAAACTCCACCTACAAAAAAAAATTTATTTTGAGGAATCTAAATGCCAAAGTTGTCTGTAGATATGAGATATAAATTTATTTTGGCCACATAGTTTGAAATTCCCAGATTTCTATAATTCAAGGTAAACAAGACATGGGACTGCTAGTTTGAGCAAAATAGCTAAGGAAGAAATTATTATTATAAATTAAAATTAGTGAAATATCTATTACTTGGATCTGGTGAAGAAGCACAACAAAAAAGAGACCAAGTATTCAAAGGACATGAGATAGAAACAATTTGAATGAAACTAGAAAATAAGTGTATATAAGAAATCTTAAAGATAAGGTATATAGCTTTACAGCTCAAAGAGAACTTGAAGAAATACACGTGTACATAAATGCGTGTGTGTGCATGTGTGTTGTGGGTAGGGTAAATAGCACATTAAGTACCTCAGAAGACTGACTGTATAAACTGAAAAATAGGCTTGAAGAAATTATCCAGAATTCACCTTAGAGAAAACAGATATGAGAAAATATTTAACAGAAGTAAAGAGACATAAAGGATACATGAGGAAACAGATATGAGAAAATATTAAAAAGAAGTAAAAAGACATAAAGCATACATGAGACTGCCATATACTTACATACATAGATATATATGAGTAAATATATAAGAAATAAGGGGGTAAAAGCAATATCTGAGGACCAATTGCCAAGAAATTCCAGAATGATTGGAATGTAAAAACTGTATTTTCTGCAGGATATCTGCACAACTGCACAATGACACTGTGAGCCAGGGACTGTATGGCTCAGAGAGTTTGTATGGTGTGTGAATATCTCAATAAATTGCATTTTTTTTAAAGTAAATACATATCTAGAAGACACACTGCAGTAAAATTTCATATCACCCAATGTAGAAGGAAGTTTTAAAAGAGCCAGTGAGAAGCTACATAATAATTGCAAAAAATAAGTAAGTAAATTGATGCTAATGTATTTCTACAGGCAAGGTCCCTGGAGCCAGACATCCACCTCGGTCACTTCTGAGTTTCCCCCCACCCCTGTAATTTCTATTTAATTCAGGAAGCCATTGTTTATTCCACATGGAGTTAAGAGCATTAAATGTGTTAATGAGCATAAAGTGCTTAGAATCTTTCTTTCTGTCACTGTTGTTTCTGCTGTGATGAGGCTCCTTGGAAGATTACCAGCCACAGTTGAAGCATCATACAGCGAAAGAGTGTCCAAAGGGCTCAGGGAAATGGACATCAGCCCCAAAGTCTATACTCAGATAAACAGTCTTCCAGGAAGGAAACTGAACACACTGGCCTGGTTGGTTCTCAGGCTTTTACTGAGATTGGTGTCCAATGTGAGCTGTGAAATCGCAGGATTCACCTCCCTCCCACTGGGAAAACATGGGTGTCATTCAGAATTGTTCTTATCCCTTCTGACTGGACAGCAGGATGTGTCTTTTCTGATCTGTTCTGTGTCTTATTCAGATCTGTTCTTGGGACAAGGGCAGTGATAGTGCCCTGTAGTGAGTTACAGACGTCCCCAGAGAATTGCCATAGGTTTGAGGTCCATAATATTCCCATAGGTGCCCCCTGGGCCCTCCACCCTATTCTTAGATAACAAGTGTTTAAATTTTCGTTTCTAATTGGCTATCACACCATACTCTGAGGACAGCATGGCGTGTCCATTCGATATGTTATTTCTTTGCCTACTATCGGCAAAGAAAGTTGATTTTATTAGCTTGAGGCAGGATTTCTTCTTCTTTAGAAAAGCACGGTGTTTGCTCTTAAGGCTTTCAACTGATAGGGTGAGACTCATTTTCCTTATCAAATATAGTCTCCTTAAAGTCTGAGGAAGTGGTCTGAAGTTATGTAACTCAACAGTCCAGATTGGTATAATAGCTTCTGTCCCTGTCCTTTTATAGCACTTTGAGCATTTTCATCTACTGCTGGAGATGCAGAGCTCCATCCAGGGTAAGTGTCTACCCCTGTCAGAACCCTTTTGTAGCCTCCTGGGGCCACCAACTGTGCACTGATTTAGCCTGCTTGGCAAATGTGCACAGAGTCTTCACCCTGGGGCATAAAGACCTCACCCATCCCCAAGGTCTGTCATTCTTGCTGGCAGACAGGACAGTTCTTCTTGGTATTTTGTGCCTCTGAGGGTGTTGGATGAATATGCCTACATTGCTGTAGTTCCCCCATACCCACTTATTTCATGGACCCGAGTGTCCACCTCAGGCAAGTGCAGCAGGATATTCACCTGCCAGTTCCAATCACTTGCTGATCCTTGGGGGATTCTTCCTACGGGCATCAAGCTGTTCTATTCCAATATGCCCCTTAGGTTCCCAGAGGGATTTCCATAGGGTCATGTCTCATAGGGGAGTCCCTTTAACAGTCTACTTTCCCACTGCCCATCTGACTAATGGGCCAGGTCATTGGCTACCGCCCTTGATTTGATAAACACCCAAGCACAAAGGCTCTTGTTGTTCAATTCTTTCACCACTGGGAGGGTACAGCATGCAGTTCACACCCTGGCTGACTTTTTCTTACCTTCTTAAGTCAAAGTTTTTCCACTAGTCATTCATAAGGCAGTAGCCATCTGTCTACCTTTGAACTGCCATCTGTAAACCTAGCAACATTTTTTTTTTGACAACTGAGAACTGTTCTTAGGGCACTGCTTGTGTGACCTTAGGGTCCACCAGCTTCCCATGTGATTTAGGTGGTTCCAAAGTCAACCAAAGAGGAAAAGAGCTCTTCCTAAACATAATGAAAATCTCCTTGGGTTCTTTCAGGAGTATGTTCCTAAATAAACAATTTCCATTTTATTGTGGAACTCTTCTGGCTACAGCCTTCCTTCATTAGAATGTTCCTCTGACATTACCAAGACATGATTGGTATTTAAGGTTTTAAGATTATTTTATGTTCTTCAATCAAACTGGCAATTTCAAAACATGCCCAATTGTACATTAGTGATTGTCTCTTATGCCTCTCATCTGGAAATTTTCTGATACAAAATTCCAGGTGGCACTCATAGCTTTTGCCAAAATTGTCAGTTTGTGTCTATAGATAGTAGTATTTTATTCAAGCAAGCCTTGATAATTTACTGATAGTCTCAGTGGACCATCTGCCTTATTTATGAGCCATACAAGACAACTGTCTAGAGAATTTGTTTCTTACCAACACTCCAGCTTCTAACATGTCATTAATTAAAGTGGCAGACTTTTGATCCTCAGATATTCTATACTCTTTCAAATTAACAATCTGTGTGGTCTTGGGCAATTCTACAGGGTCCCAGTATCCTGTGTAATTAATACTACTCAACTTACATGCCTTCACTTTTATTGTACTAGGTAGGGAAATGGTCCCATCATATGTATTATCCATCCCAAGAATATATTGAGATACAGGAGATGCTACTATTTCACATAAAGTCAATTCAACCCTTCCAGTTTTCAGCAAAACTTTTATTTAATCCCATCAATCATTCCATCCCAATATCCTCCCAATCTATCTATCATCCCCAATAATATTTTCCTAATAGGTTGTGCAAAACCAGTGTATTGGACTTCCATATCAAGGGATCCCAAAATTTCTTCTCCTATCTCTGGCCATTTGACCCTCACATGTGTGCCTAACTTTGGGTAATCAGGCAGCGGGATTTGTAAATCCTCATCCTGATTAATTTGCTGGGCTGTTGCCTCAGTGATTCAAGATTAGGTTTCTCATTGTCATCTTTGCCTTCCAGCTTTTATAATGACTCCAAACTAGGGTAAATCAAGCAAGTTTGGACAGGGCCCTTCAGTGATGACATGGGACCAATAAGGGCTCCCTTTGGCCCACCCAACCTTCAGTCCTGTTGCATTATGATCCTTGTTTCCATCTCATCAATGTTGGTTTTATTAACCCTGTTTTTGAATACCCATTTAATGATTTTCACGCTGTTGTAACCAATCCCTTGATGATTCTTTCGTCTCTCTTGATTCTCTAATGAAAACTAAATTTCTTAGCATCTGAAAGACCTACGTGGGGAAACTGAGATAGCAAATCCAGTATAGCTTCTCATACCATTGCTCAGTTTCTTGGTATTAAGATAATATTGGGTGCACATTCAAAGGGTTCCCCTTGGTCATAGCATTTACCTTGGGTAAGGGACAAATTAGTGGATGAATATCCCAATAATAATAAATCCAATCCAGCATGGCTTGCACTCTCAGCCTATCAGCTGCTTTATCTGGAAAGTTCTAGTTGACATTTAAAGAAGAGGAGACAATTACACTTTGCAGATTAAAACAACTTTACAGTGACATTTTTTCCAGTCTGCCAGGCTAGCTGACCAGGCAATGCCGAGCCGTTGGTGATTGTTTAATAGTGAGATATCCCTCCATTCTGCAATATTCAATTTGCCAAGGATCCTGCATCAAAGGTACTCACTCTCACAACCCATGTTAGTAAATGTTCTTCAAGAAGCCAATTACAATTCATCAACAAAAATGAGAAAACTCATTCACTTTACACCCCAGGTTTCAGTAGTTTCTTGTTTTTCTTTTTTGTTTTTTTTTTTTAATTTGCATATGGGCAGGAGGCACCAGGGATCGAACTCCAGACCTCCAGCACGATAGGTCAGAGCTCTGCCTGCTGAGCCACGGCAGCTGCCCAGCTTCTTGTTTTTTTTCCCATTCGAGACTAGTTTCTTGCTGACCAGAGGTCATAGATATGCTACCTGTTGTTCCAGCACCAATTTTCCCTTCTGTAGTGGTTTGAAAGATGATACCCAAGGGTTAGAATGGCTGACATTTGAGCTTGAGTTTGGCACAATGCCAAGATCCACTAAACACTCTCTTTAACTTTCGTTTTTGTTGCTATAGAGAACAAGGACCAAGAAATGGCATGTTTAGGTGGCTTCTCATTATTTTTTATTTGTTTTTACGTCTTCAGGAGTTGGTTCATCATTTCTAAATTCCACTGGCAATTTCTAACTCGAGTAACTGACCCCAGTCCAGCTGCTGTCTCATATCATGGGTCACCTGATATATATCCAAGCATCAAAGGTTTGTCATATATCATCCCTTTATCCTTCCTTCTCCCAAACCATGCTTTTGCTATGTTTCCTGGAGTCAGGATCAGTCAAGCAGATCCCAGACACCAACTGTGTTGGAGTTCCCCAACACTAACCTCAGTTTCATTTATTTCCTTGAAGGACTTGCTGGACTTGGAAAAAGGTGTTTTAACTTGTGATGGTTTGAATCTGTTATGTACCCCAGAATAGATCATGTTCTTTTAATCCATTCCTGTAGGTATTGACCCATTGTGGGTGGTACCTGTTAAAAAGGTTATTTCAGTTGAGGAGTGCCCCAGGGTGGATCTTAATCTTCCTACTGGAGTCCTTTATAAGACCCAGAAAAAAGTGCTGGAGAAGCTGAGAAAGTACACACAGAAAATAGAGAAGAAGACACTGAAGCCAGAAGCTAAAAGCGATGAAACCTGGGAGAGAAGGACCAGCAGATGCTGGCCATGTGCCTTCCCATGAGTCAGAGATTTCCTGGATGCCAGCAGCCTGTCTTCAGGGTACAGGTCCTTGATACCTTGAGCTGGGCATTTTAATAGCCTCAGTACTATAAATTATAAGTTAATAAATCCCCATTGTAAAAGCCAACCATTTCCAGTATATTGCATTTTGTCAGCTTTAGCAAACCAAAACATAACTCATGTCAATGGTTCATTACAGCAAGAGAATACAGATTAGAATCAGCAAAGGGAAAATGTACAGAGGGTGAATTCCAGGAGAAACAGGAAGCAAACTTCCAGACAGCATTTAATCCTCAATGTGTGAAAACATACTAGAAGCTTTGGTGACTGGGGAGTTACCTGCTAGGGAAAGCATGATGTCTAGGATTTGGTTAGGGTAGGTTAGGGTAGGTTTGGTTAGGGTAGGTAAGTAGGCGCACTGAGCCCATGAGACTGAACTTAGTTACTCATTTTCCACACTCTCCAAGGGCAGGCTGATACAGCATGGACCAAGGCCTTAGGCATATAAAAACATCTGAAATTTCATTTTCTCTCTATTAATTCAAGAATGGAAAATTCAGATATATATATTATGGTATATCACCTGGGAACACAGAACCAAGAATTGTTGCTTTGTATTCTACCAGCTGTCTATTCAATTCACTGTTTCACTCATTCCTTAATTTTTCTTTTTTTATCTTGACATTATATATTCTACTTTTATTCCTTTATTTTCACCCTTAATTTTTTCATATGCATAATTGATTTAAGGTAATCTAAATTCATTTAAAACATCTAATCTCCTTTTTAGCAACTCAAGATCTTAATACCCTTTATCTCTGTTGAATTCCTAAGCTAATGGTGCATATGATTCTTGTATGTTACTTTCATGCCACTTTATTTTGTTTCCATTTTATTTTCTCATAAATCTATAGTTTTCTTAAGACAGAAACTGACAGTGTGTTGTGAAGTTTACATTTAAACAAAGTTTTCACAGAAATCTAACACATACCTAAAAAGAGTGTACAATGCAGCGCTAAAGGCAAGTCTAACTGATGTTAAGAACAGATGGATCTCATGATTCAAGGCAGAGCAACTTTGGGTATCAGTTAATTATTTTGGCTTATTTTTAATGCATTTTTTGTTCATTTGTTTATTTGAATCAAACCACTGCCTCAGTGTGAGCTACTTTGTGTTCAAGCACCACTTTTTTGTTCAATTGTTTGTTTTCATGATTTAAACTTTGTTTTAGTTGTTAGTACTTACAAAAAATGTGTTGGGTGTGACTTTCTTTGCATTTACCTGCTGTGTGTTCATAGTACTTCTTGAATCTGTGGTTTGATTTCTTTTGTCAGGTTTGGAATGATTTTGGCCATTATCTTTTCATATTATTTCCATTTTTTTCTTTGGTGTTTCACTGTTGTTGCTTTTCTGTTTTCCATTTTGATTTTTTTGAACTTATATTCTAATTTGCTAATTCCCTCTTTTGCAGGGTCTAATCTGCAGTGAAGAGTATATATTGAGTTATCGATTTCAGTTGTTAAAATTTTCCTTTTAGAATTTCATTTGGTTCTTTAATGTTATTCTTTAATTTAATTATCCATTTTTGTCTATTTTTCTAAACATAGTGATCAGAGTGATTTGATGGGCTATGCCTTATAACAAAAATATCTGAATCACTTGAGGTTGTGTTTCTATTGCCCCTTTTTACTTTTTTTAAATTTCATTCTATCTTCTCAGATGATTAGTACCTTTTTATTACATTACACATGTTCTTATCAGCCCAAATTGTGAAACTCATGATATTGTCTTTATTCTGAGAGGATTTTACTTTTCTTCAAGCAGGATGATGCAGTTTGGGCTGTTCACCCTGATATGATAAGGAATTAATATCAATTTCAGACTTCTTAAATGTCTACTTCCATTTGTCCTTAGGACAAAACCCTCTTTTGGCTCAGCTGAAATTCCATGGTTTTAGTGGGAGGTCTTCAGCTCCCACACTGTGAGGCTGACTTAAGGTCAGATTAGCTGTTTAACCTTTTTGTTTTCTGCTTGTGTTTTTGCTCCCTTTCCCCCAACCATTTAGAAAGGAGGAATAATCCAACACTCAAAGTAGAAAGCTGTGCTGAGTTAGGGCTCACTGTTTTTGTTTAGACTGGAACTCCAGTGTTTCTATACTCAGCCCCTTGAGAATTCTAAGAGCCCCAAACCATCGCTTTCTACTTTGTCACTAAGACTGCCCTGACTCCCCAGCAGGGGAGAGGACAGGCATCTGATTTCCTTTTTTTCTCTAGGGTCTTGGACTCTCTGCTCTTGGTTGGATGGATTCTTTTCTGATGTTTTCAAAACAGAGGAGTTTTATATTTTTATTCAACTTGTATAGCTATTCTTGGAAGGTTGATATAAAGTAAACTACTCTGTTAGAGCGGAAGGAAGAATTCTAATTAGTCTGAACCAGTTGAATGTCAGTGCTTTTCTTGGGTTCTTAATATGGAAACACCAATTTCTCTCATTTTGCTGGGCAGGGATTTATGTGTCCTTTTTCAAATCATGCATCTGCTCTCATACTAACTCCCTACCCCATCTCTTGTTCTTCAACCATCCAAAGGTGCCTAATGCTTCTTTACACTTCATTCAGCTCAGACTAGAGTTAATCAACTTTCTACATAAAACATTCCACTTGTCTATACGTACCTTTAAAGTTTCTGGAGCCATTGTTTTCTCAGACACCATATACATTATTTCCCATCAGTCTCAATTTCTGACAGTCAGCCAGCCATGTTTTTTAATATAATTAATTCACCTTCCTTTAGTTGAAGAACATTTTGGCCTGTGTATTTCTTTGCTGCCAGATTAGCATGTTGGCTGTCCAGTTTGCATCACAATAGCTTCTATTTTAACTTAAGGTCTTCAGAATTACCTTTTTCCAGAACGACTGTTGGTGACCCTGAAATGGATTGATTTGTGCAATTCCTCCCCAAATATATGTTTAAGTACTAATCCCTGGTCCCAGAGTGTGAGCCTGTGAAGAAACAGGACCTTTGAAGAAGATATTTGTTAAGACGACAAGTGTCCTTCTAAGGTGGGGAAATCTGGACATAGGCCAAGAGAAAAGACAGCCATGCGACGGAGGCAGGGAGTGAGTTACTCTCCAAGCTGAAGAGCACGGTGGCTTGCTGGCATGCCACTGCCTGAACGCTGTAGACTTTAGAAGGGGCAGGGCCTTGGCAATACCCTGATTCAGACTTCTGGCCTCCAGAACTGTCAGATAATAACTTTCTGTGGCTTAAGCCACCCAGTTTATGGTAATTTTTAAGGCTAGGCCCAGGCAACTGAGAAGCAGCCCCTTGAGAGTTGGTGTCTTGCCTTCTGGGACAAACCTGGTTTTGCCGATCTTGCTCCATGCCCATGTTTTCTGCTTCCCTCTCCTGGAAGAACAGCTCTGCCACAGCCTCCGCAGAACTGAGTGACAATGGCAGGTGTCCGGGACTATTTCTCCCCATTATATTTGAATCCTCAGGAGGAGGGGCTGTTCCATGCATATTTTGTCACTAGAATGAATTGAGAATATGTCAAATAAGTGTTTGTTGAATTTATGAGTGAACAATTATACTTTGGGGGCAGTAAACTTCCTCCACCCTTTTCTAAGATCAAAATTTTAGTAAGCATCCTAGTCATGATTGCCTGTAGGTGTCTTCAAAAACAATTCATCATTTATTGATGATTAATGTGAATTGTGCATGAATAGGCACTTTCTTTTTTTTTATCAATTAACCCATTTGAACTGCTTTACTGCGAGGGGGAGAATGGCTGGGTCTATTTGTCTTTCTGTCATGGAAATTCCTCAGGAGTGAGGAGATGTCACAAGGGTCTCATATTCCTTTTGGAACAAAGGGACTGAAGCAAATCCCTTCAGCAGGAATACACAGAGAATTTAAATTAAACATGCTTCCCCCAAATTAAATTGTTAATAGATATCAATTTTATTATTACTTTATGTGAAAATGATTAATATCATGAAAATGATAATGATGCAATCTGCATTTCAGAGAATGCAGATTGAAGGGGACAGGATGAAGCAAAATAGTAAAAACTTTGGTA
>PVIY010063046.1:0-10640 GCA_004026745.1 Myrmecophaga tridactyla | reverse complement strand
CACTTCCTTTCTGACACTACAAAGCGCTATAGGTTTCTAGTATTTTTTTCCTGTCCCAATTCTAGAACCAGCCATTTCCCCAAGGAGCTCCATTTATTGGAGAATGGGATTTAAAAATGAAAATCTGGGTACTGAGTTTGCTAATTGTATGAGAGTACCATTGCCTCTAGGTTTTCAGTGAGCAGAGCTAGGTAACATGCATATACACACATATATAAATGTATGTATATATTACTTCTCTTAAAAATATTGTTGCAGAAAATTTCAAGGACATACACAACTATAAATTCTCAGTATCTATTATACATCTTGAACAATTATCTGTTAATGGTCAAATTTGGTTTCATTTATATGCCCTCTACCTACTGTATCCCCCTATTATGGCACCTTAAAAATTAATCATTTTTTAATATCAAAAACCCAAGCAGTTGCAGTTGATTGCTTAAGGTACAGGTTCCATTCTTATTCCCAGCTTCCTCCTCTCCCCTTCTTGTGATGTATTTGTCGTAGAAACAGGGCTGCTGTACTGTAGTTTATCACAGTCTGCATTTTGCTGAGAGTATCCCCAGGGTTTTGTATAACATGTTTCTTTCATTATGGCTTTCTTGGTGGAAACTTGTTTCTCACTTTGTTGTTAGATAACAGTGATTCTGTCTTTGGAGAAACATCATCAGTAAGATGATTTCACCAAAGATATATTGTTCCTGGCATCTGATTCAAGTTTTCCTGCTTTGCTCTGCTAGCTAAGTCTAGAAGGTTCTTTCAAAACTCACATACCTTCCTGTATTCAAGTCATTTAGAAAAAACAAGTAGGTCTGTACACGATAA
The DNA here is from genome assembly GCA_004026745.1 of Myrmecophaga tridactyla. Taxonomy (NCBI): domain Eukaryota; kingdom Metazoa; phylum Chordata; class Mammalia; order Pilosa; family Myrmecophagidae; genus Myrmecophaga; species Myrmecophaga tridactyla. The sequence goes on along the minus strand of PVIY010063046.1, from coordinate 9,812 downwards.
TTTGTTATCTTGGCTTTGTTTTCCTTTGTTGAGGAGGTTAAATGATTCGTTGCCATAACCAGGACGGTACAGTTTGCTACTAAACCTTTTCTTTGTTGGCTCTGTGTCAAAATAATCCACATACAGGGCTGTTATGGTTAAAGTTCTGATTGAAGGATCTGTTGGACAGAAAAAAGGATTGAGCTATGAAAATAATTAGTCTCGATTATGGTTGATTTGCTAAGTTCCCTTTTTTCTTTTTATATTATAGATCAGCTTGAACGAGTCTTTTTGCGACTCGGCCATGCCGAAACAGATGAACAGTTGCAGAGTATTATATCTAAATTCCTTCCTCCTGTTTTACTCAAACTGTCTAGCACCCAAGAAGGAGTACGCAAAAAGGTAAGCATGTTGGGCCAGTTGGGAGAATTGCGGTGAATTAATGGTGAAGTGACTTTTCTGTGCCTGTTGTTTGAAAATCCAGGTTTATGATCCGAATTATAACCTTCCAAAATGGAGAGTAAGTCTTAGGACCAGCTTTCATCTTTTAATAAGAAGTATTTAGCCTGTGAAAACTTCTGACAACAAATCAATTCAGTTCAACAGCAAGGAGTTGTTAGGCCAGACCCTAGAGATTAAGGGCAGTTCTATCCAAGATTGCCCTTTAGACACTTGTCTTAAGTTCAGGGTCCCAGGCGTTCATAATTCCTACCAACTGGTTACAAATTTGGGCATTCCTACCATCCCCTTGGGTTTAGTAATTTCCTGGAATTCCTCACAGAACTCGATGAAAGCACACTTTTGATTATAATGAAAGGGTATGAATAAAAGAGGCCAAAGGAAGAGAGGCTTAGGGTGAGGTTTGGAGGTCCCAATGCAAGCTTCCATGTCTTCTCCAAGTGGAATCAAAGTGCGTCACCCTCCCAGCATATCTGTGTATTTTATCAATCATGGAAGCTCACCTAGGCTTTGAGTGTCTGTTTCTTATGGTGTTTCATTATGTAGACATGATTAATGAAATCATTACCCTGGTGGTTGATCAGTCCTCCTGCCCTCCCAGAGGTCCAAGAGATCTGGCTGATATGAGGTGACTCAAAGCCCCAAGCCCCTAAATCACATGGTTATTCTTCCCGGTGTGGCCAGCCCCCACCCTAAGACTGCAGGTAAGGCCCACCCACCCCATCCCGTATCTTAGTAAATGTACTATCAGGTATGGTCCCCTTCCCACCATGAATAACAAACACTCCTATTACAGGAAATTCCAAGGGTGAGGAGGTTATCTCTGACAAAGAAAAATTACACTAGGCAAGGATAAGTTTAGTCAAAGCTGTATGCATTAAAGAGAGAGATCAGAAGCTCTTGTGAGGACTTCCGGGTCAAGATGGTGGCTTAACAATGTGTGCATTTTAGTTCGTCCTCCAGAACAACTACTAAATAACCAGACTCAGTACAGAACAGCTCCTGGGGCCATGTCAGTGACCAGACACACAGCGTACCCCAGTCTGGACCAGCTGGACTGGCTGCGAGTCCCCACAGAACCCAGGGAGAGTCCACCAAAGTTAAAGGTACTGCATCATCTTACGCTGGTGGGACCTGCAAGTAGACAAGCACCACATACTGGTCAGGATAAGAAAAACAGAGCCCACAGACTTCGCAGGAAAGTCTTTCAACCCATTGGGTCTCACCCTCAGGGAAAACCGACACAGGTGACTCTTTCCTCCTGAGAGAAGGCCAGTTTGGTCTGGGAAAATCCAGCTGGGGTCTATAATACCTACGTAAACCCTCTTAAGGGTGGGGGGGGAAAGGTACCACACAAGCAGGGCAAGAAACAAGAAAACAAGAACTGAAGAATTCCTCTCTGTTAAACAAAACCTAAGCTAGAGGTTCAGATAAAGCTGAACGGAATGTCAAAGAACAGATAGACAACAAATTCATCCAGCAAGAAAACCCTAGGTAAAAGAAGTGAAAGCAATCTCCAGAATAAACTAATTAAGGTAATTAAATGCCTAGATGCCAGCAAAAAATAACAAATCACACTAGGAAAATTGAAGATATGGCCCAGTCAAAGGAAGAAACCAACAATTCAAATGACATACAGGAGCTGAAACAATTAATTCAGAATGTACGAACAGATATGGAAAACCTTATCAAAAACCAAATCAGTGAATTGAGGGAGGATATAAAGAAGGCAAGGAATGAACAAAAAGAAGAAATGGAAAGTCTGAAAAAGCAAATCACAGAACTTATGGGAATGAAAGGCACGGTAGAAGAGATGAAAAAACAATGGAAACCTACAATGGTAGATTTTGAGAGACAGAACATGGGATTAGTGAACTGGAGGATGGAACATCTGAAATCCGGCAAGAAAAAGAAAATATAGAAGCTCTTGTGATAGAGAGAGGGAGACCAGAAACTATCACAATATAGGGGAGAGAGGGCTCTCAGCTCCCTGAAGCAGTGGGTGGGAGAGTCTTTAAGGACTGCTGTGAGCTAAAGGAAGAGGACCAGAGGGGGAAGGCAAGCAGTAGGGTGTGTCCTTTACATGACTTTATCTCCTGTGTTTATTGTCTAAGTTGGATAGAATATGTTCTGCCTGGATTCTTTAAGGGAGTTCAGGGGCCTAGAGTCAAGGAGACGTCTTTCTAAAGTTCAGTCAAGCTAAGGAGATGGGTAAGGCTCTCTTAAACAGTAACAAAATGGGCGGGGGTTTCTTAACCTGTGCTGTTCTGCAGGATCACAGAGTTCAGGTAAAATTCAACATTATCACTTCCCAGGAGCCAGGCACAAAGACTGGCCAAGTCCTTTGTTATACTACTAGTGGATTTTATGTGCTTTCCACAGCTGTGGTTAGCACTAACTGTACACTTGGCATTAGTGCCTTTTGTAGTTTCCTGGGTTGCTCAAGCAGATACCATGCAATGGGTTGACTTAAACAATGGGGATTTAATAGCTCAAGGTTTTGAGACTAGAAGAAGTATAAATCAAGGCAATACTTTCTTCCTGAAGACTGACATACTAGGGCTCGCTGCTGCTGATCGTTGGTCCTTGGTTCCTTTGTCACATGGCAATGCATGTGGCAGCCTCTGTTCTCTTCTGGGTTCTCTTGACTTTCAGCTTCTGGTTTGGTCTTTTGTATTTTTCACTCCATTTCATTTTTCTTATAAAGAACTCCAGTAATAGGATTAAGACCCATCCTGATTGAGTTGGGCTGACTGAAGTGATCTCATCCAAAGGTCCTACTTAAAATGGGTTCACACCCAAAGGAATGGATTAAGTGTAAGAACATGTTTTTTTCTGGGGTACATAACTCCAAACTACCATAGTGCCAGATATAACATAATAGAAGTAATTATTCCAGAATATATAGAGGCTTGAACTAAAATCTGTGCCCTTGGTTCAGTATAAAAGGTGGTAAAAGGACAAAAATGATCTTAGTCCTTGGCTGACTGTTCCTATAATAACCTCATGAAAAAGTAAGCAAAATTTATTCAAAAGCAAGATATTGATGTATGGCTTCTGTTTTAGAGTTCTACACAGTACTGTTGGATAGAAGACACATTTTCTTTTTAAAGCTAAATGTTCTACATGTATATTTTCCCATTTCATTTGTAAAATAGTTCAATCATATTATTTAGTTTATTTATAATAGATCTTTGGGTATCTGAGCTACAGTCCTCATATTTCTTCTTTTCTTCATTTTTTTTCATCTTCCTAGAAGTCTGTCCTGAGAAGGAATATGAGTCCTGATTTGGGTTCAATGGGAAAGTAGTACCTTTAAGAATGTCTGTTGTGTTTGCGGGAAAGAATGAGACATTCTTGTCATATATTTGACATGCCTGCTGTTAGTACTGATTTGCTGAGATAGATGAGTTATTTGATTATGTAAATGTCCTATTTAAAACCCTTCTATGGGGTGTATGGGTGTTTCAGTAGTAGAAAGCTTGCCTTCCATGTGGGAGACCTGGGTTCAATTCCTGGATCATGTATCTAAAAAAAACAAAATAAAAAGCCCTTCTTTGGCTTCTGTCACTCTCAGCATGGTATGGAATAAAAGGCTCTTCATGAGTTTAGGTCTGTTTAATTATTTAGTTTAACCAGTTTCATTACTTGTTTAGCAAATGTTTATGGAGTGCCTTCTGTACACTAAGTGTTGGAGATACGTTGAGGAATGGAAGAAATGGTTGAGGAGACTGATATTAAACAATTGGGCAAACAGGATAGAGTTACAAATTGTGTCGTATGTTAAGAAGGACTAGGAAAGGGTTCTGTGAAAGAATGTGTTTGGGAGCTTGCTTTAGATTGGGTGGGAGGCAGAAGGGAGGGGTCTTTGGAGTATGGGAAGTAGCCAAGCAGAGAGATGGATGGCAGCCATTAGAAGTAGAGGAGGCCATGTGCAGAGGTTCTGAAAAACAGTTCTTCAGGGTATTGAAGAAGCTCATGGGGATGATGCAGGCAGGAGGGGAAAAGAGAGGGAGGCCAGGCAGGTCGCTGGGAGAGGTAACACATTTTGGCAGTTAGCTATTAAAAGGCAGTGATGGGTAGAGTGGAATGAAAGCCAAGAGTGGAGACCAACAGAGTAAATAGAAATAAGCTTTTTTAAGTACAGGCTCAGTATTTTCAATAGTTTTTACTCATTTACTTTACTTATTTTAGCATTAAAAAATTTTTTTAATGTGGTAACATAGATGCAACACAATTTCCCATTTTAGCCATTTTTAAATGTATAGTTTAATAGTGGTAATTATATATGTTCTTCCTTCACAACCATTCATTATCAGATATTTTAGGACTTTTATGTTTCTTTGTGTTTTATCTTTCTGTAGAAAGTAGAAAATCACCTATTTCTAGCCATCTTATTTCTTTTGTACTATTATTTATTTTTGAAATAAATATTTAATATTTTAAAGAACTCAGTTTTACAGGGAAGGCATTTAAATAATACATACTTATTTTTTGCCATTAAACTGATCATTTTACAAGCTGACAAAAATACAGCAGTTCTAAGAATCTAAATTAAAAACATAACTGGACGTTTTCTTCAGCTTTCCACTTTAATGGCCGAAGATACCACACGGACTTGTGCAATGTCATCATATTTATATGTTTTCTTTAAGAATGTGTCAGTCAGTCTTAAGCCTGAAATACTTTGCAGTCCCCGTACTGAAGACAGTAGAGTAAGGGCAAGGCAGAGAGAGGAACGGATGTAGTTTCCAAGTTGTCTTCCTGAAATGCCACACCAGTGGATAGAATTGGTATTGCATATTTCCAGAGGAAGATCCATAGTTTTTTTTTACCGCAGTTTATTATTTTACAGGTAATATGAAGAGGTTATTCTAGGTTTACGGTATCTGGGATTGTCTCTAAAGACAACCTGACATCTCCATAACCTGGATCCATTCTTTGAAGTTGGCTGGTTTGTAACCTTCCCTTTCACCAAGATTTGTTTTCCATACTATATCCAATTTTCCAATTACAGTTACTCCCTTAATGATCCCTGCCTTTTCTGCAAACTCCTTCTTTGGCTTTAGACAGTGTAAATAGTGGCGTGTATCCATTGGCTGCAAATAGGCTCTTGACCCAAATGTAGAAACATATTCTCCAGCTTGGTTGACAGATTTAGTTCTGCTACATTGTACATTATAGGTGGCTCCAATGAAACCTTCTCCGTAAACATGGGTGAGATTGTAATGTTCTGAATCTGGGCTTCAAGAAATACTTCATCAGTTTCTGCATTGTAAAATTTGTTTTTCACATCCAGTGGTTAGGGAACCTGAAATTAGAAGAATTTTCTAAAATACATTTTTTTTCTCCACTCTGAGTTGTGTAACTTACTGCACTCACCAAGCTTCTCTGAAGACTGGTTACTGGAGAGCTTGGGCTTCTGGAGAGCTTGGGCTTCTCTGTCAGATAGTAAGGCACAGGGTAATATCTGCTGGTCCTTCTTTCCCAGGTTGCATTGCTTCAACTCCTGGCTTCTCCATCTGTGGCTTTTTCTCTAAACTTCTCTGGGTCTATACTATTATTTCTTAATAATACATTATAATTCTGCTAAATGGAGAAGATCTGTTTTTGTTTCTGACTTTGCTTTCATCACCAAAGGTTCATTCTTGTTTATGGGTCATTTCAAAGGAAAAGCAACTTTTAGATTAATTTTCCTTTTCTTTAAGGTATATTTTTTCTATTTGTTTTGGAATTCTATTTTCCTTTGATTTGATTGTCTAGTTTAAGATTTTAGTTTATATAATAACCTAGTAATAGTTACTATGTGTCAGGAAAGTGCTAAGCACTTAAATCCAGACAAAATTATATGAGGTAGGTGTGTTAATTTGCAAGCTGCTGGAATGTAATATACCAGAACTGGAATGGCTTTTAAAAAGGAGAGTTTAATAAGCTACAAGTTTACAATTCTATAAAAATGTCCAAACTAAGGCATCCAGAAAAAGATACCTTAATTCAAGGATGGTCAATGGGTCAGGAACACCTTTGTCAGCCGGGTAGTCACATCTGCTGATCCCTGGCTCCTGGGCTCCGTGCTTTCAACCTCATCTGTGTTAGCTCTGCTCTGTTGGTTCTGAGCTACCTCTAAGGTGCTTCCTCTTTTAAAGAACTCTAGTAAACTAATCAAGACTCACCCTAAATGGGTGAAGTCCCATCTCTATCTAATTGGGTGCATCACATCTCTGTGGAGATAATATAATCAAAAGTTTCCACCCTGAACTGTTGAATCAGGATTGAAAGAAACTGCTGCCCCCACAAGATTGGATCAGGATTAAAACATGGCTTTTCTGGGGTACATATTTTCAAACCAGCATAGTATGTATTAACCCCATTTTACAAATAAATATATGTAAAGCACATCTCCAAAAATGATCTCAGTTTATGGTTTTCTCTTTGACTGCTATATTACTTATACCCTATAGGTATATTGATAAACAGTGTTTGGTTATTTTATATTTTACTTAATTATTAGTTTGCAAGAGTTATTTTTAGTTTCAAAATATTCAATATAAAATGGCTTGGTTTTACTGCATTCTCATTTGTAACTGTAAATCATAAATATCCTAGCCTTAGAAGGTATGTTTTTTTAGGTATTCATCCTAAGAAAGATTCGTTATAAAATAAAAAGGTTAATTCATGTTTGTGGAGTACAGAGCTTAGTACATACCTAGATTGCTCACTAGTAGCATTATATATTTCTGGAGAACCTGTTACCTAAGTCTGTTACAGATTGATAGTAATGAATCACAATTTCCTACTACTGTTAGATATTTCTCCTAATTGTCTTTATAGCTTTGGCTTTATGTGTTTTGAAACAAAAGTTTAACATCTTGTCTTCATTAGTAATTTTAGTATGTTATATTATTTTTATCTTTTAAGTGCCATTTAATATTTTCCCCTCAAAGCCTACTTTATTTGAAATTAGTATTGTAACCAATGTTTTCCTTCTGTTTAATTTTACCCCAGCCTAAAATTTTAACCATATTTGCTTTGGCTGCATCTCCCTTTTTTTTTCCTTCAAATATAAATTAATTGAGATTTATCCATGCACCATACAGTTTATCCAAAGTATACAATCAATGGCTTGCAGTGTTATCACATCATCACCATGATCCAAATTAGAACATTTGTATTACTCCAGAAAAAGAAATAAATTAAAAAAAAAAGAAAACCCCAAACATCCTATACCCCTTATCCCCCTTATTGACCTGTAGTATTGCTTTCTACCCAATTTAAAGACATACAGTATAGGTAAGTTAACTAAGACAGTGTAGTATTGTCAGAGATAGATATTTAGATCAGTGGAACAGAATACAACATTCAGATTTGGATTCATACAAACACAGGAACCTGACTTCTTATTTTTTTGCTATATAGCTATACAGTCATTATCAGATATCAGGGCTACTGGATTAAAGCTCAACAATTATGGTATTCCCTTCTAGCTATTGTAATATACTAGAAACTAAAAAGAAATATATAGAGTCAATAGTCATGATCATTTGCTAAATCTTAATTTCTTAGTTACCCCTCCTTCCTCTTATTTAATCATTCTCTAAATCTTAAGGGATATCTGGGCAATGACCAGTTTAATGTCTTTGTGCTGGAAAGGGGTGTTGACCTTACTGGGGTAGAGGTATGAAACTCGTTGATGTTCTTGGAGAGACTAGTGTCTCTGGGTGCCAAGGCTTATCTGGCATAGGAACAATCTGGAGGCCTTAAATTTCTGAAAAAATAAACTTACTAAGTAAAACATTTATAGAGTCTTACATAGAGCCCAGGGTATTCTTTAGGGTTTTTAGGAATAATGTTGGTTGGGGCATGGCACACTGTGGCAACTTGTAATATGTGGCTGAAGCTTGCATAAGAGTAACCTCCAGAATGGCCTCTCAGCTCTATTTGAGATCTCTTAGTCACTGAAACTTCATATTGTTCCGTTTTCCCCCCTTTTTGGTCAAGAAGGCATTCTTAATCCCACAATGCCAGGGCCAGGCTCATCCCTGGGAGTCATGTCTCACATTGCCGGGGAGACTTTCACTCCTGTGAGTCATGTCCTGGGGGAAAGGTAATGTTTTTATTTTCAGAGTTGGCTTTGAGAGAGTGGCCACATCTAAACAACAAAAGAGCTTCTCTGGGGGTCTCTCTTAGGCATAGTTATAAGTAGGCTTAGATTCACCATTGCAGAAATAAGTTTAAGTTTTATGAGGGCAAGCCTCAAGAGATGGCTCCATCTCTTAAAGCAACAATACTTTTGGGTTTTAGTCAGTACATTGAGAAAGAGCATATTTTGAGGTTTGAATTGAGGGTATTTACATCACTTATTATGATTAGTAATCCATTTTTTCACTTGGTCTATTCTCTATCTCTCTTTTTAAAAAGAGATGTCTCTTTAGGATATCTATTTTAGTGTGATTATTCCAGCAAATTTGTGAATATTCTTAACATTTCGATCATTAATTTGTATGTAAGTGAAATTTTTGCTCAGTTACTAGCAGATAGATTATTTTATCTTGTTTAAATTTCTTTCTTCTCTCTCTACCTTTCTATTTCTTGCTTCTTTGGAAGCACTGAGGTTTGTGACAGCTGTTTTGGTTGTCTTCTGTGAGGTTTTTGAATCAACTATTTTTTTTTTTTAATTATTGACATTCTGTATTGTACAATGTCAGATTGTTTCCATTATCAATTAGCACCCATTTATACAGATGTAATCCCATCATTGTTTTGAATGCAGCCCAAAAATTAACAGTTCAAAAATACCAAGCATACACTTCAATTAAATATTAAACTGTGTGGTAATTATACCATGTGTATTGAGTTCTGACCAATTTTCTTTTTACATTCTTTAAAAATTTTTAAATTAAAAAATATATATAACAACAAACATAAACATTCTTAACATATCGTTCCGTTTTACATATATAATCAGTAATTCACAATATCATCACATAGTTGCATATTCATCATTATGATCATGTCTTAGAACATTTGCATCAATTCAGAAAAAGAAATAAAAAGACAACAGAAAAGAATTCATACATACCATACCCCTTACCCCTCCCTTTCTAGATCACTAGCATTTCAGTCTAAATTTAACATTTGTTCCCCCTATTATTTATTTTTATTCCCTATTCTTTACTCTTCTGACCAACTTTTATTACCCAGAAATTTGTTTTCAAATATTTTTACCAGTAATCTGAAAATACTAACTACATAAAATCAAAAGATTGCTATTTTTGTGCTTGGACAAAAACTAATTTAAAAACTTATTTGACTAAAGTCAGAATTTCATAGTTTGTTTCCAGATAAAAATAAAGCAAAATTTTCTGATAGGTTCT
>PVIY010063045.1:0-10642 GCA_004026745.1 Myrmecophaga tridactyla | reverse complement strand
GGTGGGGAAGCAGCAGCTAGTGAGATGAAAACTGCCCTCCTGGAGCTTATGTTCCACTGGGGAAGGCTACATCGGGCAAGTTTCAGACAAATAGTGTGTCCAGAGGTCAGGCTGCCCACCACAGTAGTTTTATCAACCAAAGTTAAATGACTTCTGTATCTTCTTGTCATCTTTTGCTTTTCAATACATGTGTAGGCCCCATTTCAGTGTGTCCTTAATAGGCAAATCTTAGTTTTCTGGAGCAGTTCACTGCTTTGGCTATCTGGTTAGTTTGCAGACTTTCTTTTTCTGTTCAGCATGGGAACCTTTCCATAATATTTGATTGTATTCCATATTCCTACCTCAGAAGGCAGGAGAGCGTGCGACACATTTTCCTGGTACCTCCAGTTGCCTTCATGCACGGTCCAGACTGTGGCTCTTGGCGTGCCCTCAGTGTGGCATCCAGCTTGCCCGGCACTACATGGTCCCCGAGGTTAGACTTTTTTCGACCCTTGGACTTGCTTTTTATGCCTTCTGTCTCCCCTCTGCTGGCAGGCTGTCCTCCTAGCCCTGGCTCTTCCCTCCACTCTTCCACACAGGTGGTCCTGGCACTCAGATGTGCTCCAAAATGGCTCATGTCTTCAAAGAAATGGCTATTTAGCAAATTGATAAACATCTTCATTTTTTTTTTTGCCTTGATGTTCTAAGACTTGTTGTTTGTGAGCAAAGCCTTAGGATGTGAACAGAGACCCTTCTATGTGAGGTGTGATGGGACCCCCCAGGCCAAGGCGGCTGTGGAATCACCCTCTGGATGGCCCCAGGGACATCTGGGGGACAGGCCGTCTGGTGGAGTGAAGGCTGTGCAGCCAGCCCTCAGGGCATCACCCCCTCTCGCCTCTGTGGTCTATGCCCCTGGAGAGGTGGGAACTACCTGCTGTGATGGGGCCCCAGAGCGTACGGTCCACCCAGGGCCTGGGTCTCTGTCCTGGGCCACAGCAGCCACCACCACGTGAGGCTGCTGAGCATTTACTGTGTGACTAGGGGGACAGAGGAGCTGAATTTTGAATTTTTAATATTTTAATTTCACTTAAAAACCTGGCACAGCCTCTCATCTGGGAGGAGAGAGGGAACTACAAAAAGCAAATCTGAGGACTTAGTTATTGAAAAGCTTTTAAGCATGTTTAGAACAACTTGGGTATGTGAGTTTACTTTTACAACTGTGAATTTTATGAGATCCAAAACTGATCAAATATTTCCAAGGAAAATCCAGCATCTGAATTGAGATAGGCTGTCGGTATAAAATATGCACCCAATTTCAAAGACTTAGTATGAAAAAAAAAAGGTAAAATAGCACATTTATAATCTTTAATGTTTATTTCATATCAAAATACTATTTTGCATTTAAAATATAATATAAAATATATTATATAATATAAAATACTATATTGCTTTGTGCTAAATAAAATATATTAGAATTAATTTCACTTGTTTCTTTTTACATCTTAAAATGTGGCTTCTAGAAAATTAAAAATTACATATGTGACTCTCTCCTTGTATTTCTATTGGATAGCCCTTATCTAGACCCTCCTCTAGTCTTTGCTTGGGTTGAGACTGTTACATAATTTTCTGTGGTTAAACCTACCATTTATTGGACACTAACTTGTGTCCACCCTTTGCTAAGACTTTTACATGTTTTCAGTCCTCCTGAGAGCCGGATGAGGTGTAGGTAGTTTAATCCCTATTTTACCTAGAAGGAGACTGAATCGCAGAGTGGGGAAGTAACTTGCTTAGGGTCACACAGCTAATATGGACAGCTGGGACCTTAGAATTAGATGGACCTGGGCTAATGCCTTCTGCACCTCCCCCAACCCTACGAGTTAAATGTTGGTGACCAGGTCTGGATGGTCCCTCTACCTGCCTTGGGGCTCAGTACCCCAGAGCAGGGTCAGCAAGTAGCAAGTACCACAGGAATCCATGGTTTGTTGTCTGCAATGCCTGCATTTCTCCCTGGAGGATCACTTTGGAGGAGAGGTGAGCCTCTGTGTACCTGGGGAGCACCACCCCCCTGCTTTTAGGGGTGAAAGGACAGCTGAGGGCACGGTCTCCAATTCCAGCTATGTAATCAAGGCCCACTTCCCTCCCAGCTGCCGCCTCGTCACATCTTGTGGCAGAGTGTTTTCGCCTACAGTGTGAGCTGGCAGGGCCAGCATGGTTGTCATCTCCATTTTACAGGTGAGCAGATTGAGCCTCAGAGGGGCAAAACAACCTCCCTGACATCACGGCTAGAGCTGGGACGAGAACCTAGATTTCTGTTCCAAATTCAGGATTATTTTCACTAACTAAACCTGGCTGTAAAAGGTAGAGTGAAAGGTCTCATAGAGGTTGTGGTTTGAGAGTAAGTCCTTCCCTAGAATACCCCCCTTCCTGGTGCCTGAGATTACTGCCTGTCATGGAGACAGACATTCTTCCATTAGGACATCATTTCTTTTGGGAAAATCAACCTCTGAGTGAACAGGATTCTGAGAAACTCTCCTTCTGGATGGGAAGAGGGACAATGGCAATGTGACAGCCTGGGGACCTGGACAGGGTGGCAAGTGGGTGAGACAGGGCTGTTTGGGATGGGAAAGGATGCAGGAAATGGAGTGCATCATCCCTCAGGCTGGGCACCTCCTTCCCTAGGGCCCGTGCTTGTTGGAAGTCTGAGCAGGTAGGCAGTCTCCAGGTTGGCCCTGGGCAAAATAGCCCTTGATCTCTTTTCTGGGTTAGTGTGACTTTTGGTGGCAGCTAGCTCTGGGCTGCAAGCTGGCACCCTCCCATTTACTACCTGTGTTAGTGATCTTGGGCATTCAGAAGTCTCTGAACTTCAGTTTCCTCATCTGTGAAATGGGGCTTTACTGTGCAGGGTGAGGGTGGAGTAAGGCGTGTAAAACACCTGGCACCTGGCAATTAGTAAACACTGGCGCAAAATCTCACGCAGTCACCTGCTTTGTTCCTTTGGGACCTTCCCTGTCTCTGCACAGGAAGCTGGCAGTCCAGGGAAAAATCCTGCAGCCTGTTCTAAGTTTGGAAGGCAGGACACAGTACTATAGAATTTTCTGAGTCTCGATCCCTTGACCGATCTGGGTTTTATATGCCTCAGTTTCCTCACCATAAAATTAAGTAGTACCACCAGTATGCTAGGAAGGTGTTGGCTTGGCTGCAGAAATCCAAAGGATTCTGAGATCATTCTGAGTTGGAGAGAAGAGGCGCCCAAGTTTTCACCTCGATGCAAAATGTGTGTCGTATCATACATTTTCTAGAAAGCATCATTCAAGTTGAGGCCAAAGTCCCTTAGGGTCATGTTAGTCTCCCAGAAATGGCCACAAATTCTGAATTGTAGAAACGCTCTGCTGAGAAGCATTTGTGGAGCTTTCCTTATTCTAGCCAGCTTGCCTTTGAGGCAGAAAACCTGGCAGCCTTGTAAGAAGAGGCCCAGAGCCAGGCCCTAGGGACCAGAGGGTCCTCGAGGCTCAGAGTACCCCGGGCTGCCTCCTTGAGCCCACAGCCAGCCTTGGGGAGGGAGACAGGGATGCTGATCTTTGCCTGTGTCCAGCTGGTGCAGAGCCCCCACCTCCTGCCTCCCTCCTTCCTCCTTCACCATGGCTACGGGACATCCAAAGGCCCTTCCCAGTGGGGACTGGGGGTTGGGGGGCGCTTGGGCACAAGGGACGTCATGGCACATCCCCTCCCTCCTACCACAGCTGCTGCAGCTCTGTAGGACCCACCTTGAGAATAAAGTTGCACCCAGAAAATAACAGAAAGGCCCTTTCTCCGCCCAACCCCAGGCCAGGAGGAGGAGGGTGGGCAGACTGAAGGCCAATGGTAGCGGAGCCTTTGGCTCTTTAAGAAGCTGGCCTCCCCGTGGGGCCTGGATCCATTAAGTCCGGCAGCTCCCCGACGCTGCTGATGGTTACTTGGTGATAAGCAGCTATGTGGACAATGCCTGGCCCCTTCCGCCTTTGAACTGAGCCCTCCTCTGTCTCCCGACCGGGAGCCGTTTTGAACTGTCAGTTCCTGGGGATTAGATGCATGTTTAGGCTAGATGAACTCATGAATGAAAATATTTTGCTTCGTGGTTTCTGCAGTGGAGGCCTGCATGGTCGGCCCACCTTTGTTTTCCTCTCCTACACCCAGCACCATCCACCCATGCCCACCCTAAAAGCAGAGGTCCTGAATCTTACAAGCCCCCTCACCCAGCTGTCCCATGGAGCTTAGACAAGGCCACTGCTCTGGGAAGAGGCAGGAGACATGGCACCCGAGGGCCAGGTGAGCACTTTCTTGGTATTTTTTTCCTGATTGATGGCGACTCTAGTACAGGGTGGCAGAGGGGCAGCCCCAGGCCCTTCTGTATGTGAGCAAGGGCAGAGATGCGAGAGAGGAATCGACCCTTGGTTCATTCACTTGATCTAGTTTGATTCCAGTGCCGCAGGCTTCTTGGGAATAGAGAGGGGGGCGGGTCATGTAGTTGGGGAAATGAGTCAGCCCTGTCGCCTTGGAAGTGCTTTATCTTGGAAGAGGCAGGAAGATCAGAGTTGGGATCCCAGCTGTGCCTCTTCTCAGTGTATGACCTTGAGAAAGTCACTTAACCGTTCCTGCAGCCCCTTTCACAGATGTGGCCGTTGGGGTTCCTGCCCCTCTTTGCTGACTGCTCTGAGGATCATTAGAACAGGCACGGGGTCAGCACTGCATCACTGTCCATTTCCTGCCTTGTTTCTCAGGCTTGGCCGGGCCCACTGCCTCAGCCATACCTGCTCTGTGCCCCCACAACCCTGTACTCAGGGAACGAGGAAGACCTGAAGGGTGCTTTACCCAGCCTTAATGTGACAGATGGAGTCAATTGAGATCTAATGCTACAATTAATAGATGCCCTTGCTGGCTGGGTCTCACCCGTGGCTGGTTCCCACTGCCATGTGACTCTGATGCTTCCTGGGAGCCTGAGCTCAGCCGCCGCTGTGGGCAGCTGCCTGTTACCACCTCCTAAGGGGGGTAGCTGGGGGCTTCTTATAAAGAGTATGGGCTGGCAGCTACTGGGAATCTTTTCGGGGTGCAAAGGATCATATGGCTTAATGGAAAAGAGGCTCAGTTAAGGTTCAAGGCTCAGAGCCTTGGGCTAGTGGCTGGTGACCTGGTTTGGCTGGGTGAGTGAGTGTAAGTAGGTGCCAACTTGTGTGTGTGTGTGTGTGTGTGTGTGTGTGTATTGGGGAGCCTGGGAAGATTATTGGGCTTTTCCCATCTTCTGATCAATGACTCTGTCAGTGAATAATTGTTTTTGAAAGTGTTATTCTACACAAGTGTTATCTGTTAATTTTAGAAAAACTGGAAAAATAGAAGTAAATATAATATTTTAGAGTATTCCCTTCTAGTTTTTTCTATGTATGCATGTTATTTTTTCCTCATAAAACAGTATGATTGCAATTTTGTAACTTTTCCATGACAAAAAGCGCGCTCTACACTCATTTATTAGGGTTCCATGATGCCACGTGGTACACATGCACTGCAGTTTTAATGCCACTCTCCTGTATTTGAATAAATATGCTATTTCCAAGTCTCAGCCCTTGTCAGCCACCCTGAGCTGTAGGTTTTGTACAAGTGTTTTGGCATACTGTGCAACTGTTTCCCTGAGGTAGATGCTTTGACATGAATTTCTAGGTCAAAGGATGACTTTGATTTTTAGGCTTCTGAAAACTTGTGCCAAGCTGCCTTTCAGAAAGTTTGTACTAATTTACATTGCCACCAGTGCTGTTTGTGTGCTTCCCCTTATTCTCTCCAACATTCGGTATCAAGTGTTTAAATCTCTGCTCTGTTCTACTAGACAAAAATGATCTTAGTGTTTTAATTTGCATTTTTTGATTTCTTGTAAGACAAAATGTATTTTTGTCTGTTTACTGACCATTTATATTTATTATTGTCTGGATTATCTATTTACATAATTTTCTATTCATTGTGTTTTCCCTGTTAATGATTTATAAGAACTCCTTATATAGTAAGGACAATATATGTTTCATGTGTTTTTGCTCAGTTTATCATTTTAATGTTTAAGGACAATGTATATTTCATGTATTTTTGCTCAGTTTATCATTTGAATGTTTAGTTATTTACTGGACACCCCATTTGCTTATTCATTCATTAGTATATTCATTGAGTTATTCAGAACTGCTTGAATTCTGAACTCTGTGGAGTAGGGATGGGGTGGGGAGGTATAAGAAATTTAACTTTTGTATGTTCCTTATCTCAGGAGTTTGAAACTCATGGCACAGCTAAGCTGGTTCTGTCTTGGCGGGGAAGAACAGTAATCCCCAGTGCTAACCGACACTGGGGAAGGGAAGGTTAGTATGGGTAGGGCAGAGAATAAGGGATGCCCAGAGGTGGCATTAGGAATTGAATCATGAAAGGTGTAGTTACAAATGTGGGATGAGGAGGGTATTCTAGGTGAGAAAAAAAGAACATGGCCAAAAATATGAAGACAGGACTGAGAGGGATTTTAAATGACCTAAACACACATTTTTTTTTTTTTTCTGGGCTGTCTGTAGAGGGAACTAGCATCCCTGGGGAGGGGGCATGGGGCTAAGAGAATCTCCCCTTTTCCCTGTGGGTCCATGTAGGACTTGGCCAAGCAGGAGAAAAACAGTCCTTTCTCCTTCTACACAAGTTCTTTGGGCATGGCTAGAAGCTTCCAAAGGAGCTTCCCTGTAGCAGAGAGGGCCAGCCTGGGGGGTGTTCTCCTGTGTCACAGCCTTTAGGTCCCTTGAATCTTCGAATAACCCTGCAAGGCAGTGAGGGTATTGAATCCCTTTTACAGATGAAGAGTTGTGGCCTAGGGAGGCAAAGAAACCAGAACCCAGACAAGTGTGTCAGCCTGATGAAGGCTTGAGCGCTGAGAGCCAGAGGCGACTCAGGAGTCATCTGGAGGCAAAGGGAGAGCCTCTCTGGGCTGATGTGATTGACCCAGGATTCCAAGGACCGGTGGCCAGGAGCTTTCTCTGTGAAGTCAGGGTGGAAACAAGCCCGGACTTTCAACCCTTGTGGGTGCTTCCTCCTCAGACACAGGGCCCCTAGCAGGGGGACCAGTCAGATGGGAGTGAGCTGACCGGGGTGGGGACGGGGGGAGAAGCTAAGGCCCAGTGATGCCACACCATTGCCTCAGCTTAGAAACTGATCCTGATATTCTCACAAGCAGAGGGGACAACCACTTCACTAGGCTGAGCCCTCAATCTCGGGGCATGCCCCTATGAAGCTTATTCCCGCAAAGGAGAAGCTATGCCTGCTTGTAATTATGCCTAAGAGTCACCCCCAGAGAACCTCTTTTGCTGCTCAGATGTGACCTCTCTCTCTAAGCCAACTTGGCAGGTGAACTCACTGCTCTCCCCACTATGTGGGACATGACTCCTAGGGAGTAAATTTTCCTGGCAACGTGGGACATGACTCTCAGAGATGAGCCAAGACTGACATCATTGGAATGAGAAAGCCTTCTTGACCAAAAGGGAGAAGAGAGAAATGAGACGAAATAAAGTCTCAGAGGCCGAGAGATTTCAAACAGAGTCTAGAGATTATCCTAAAGGTTACTTTTATTCATTATATAGATGTCACTTTTTAGTTTATATTGTATTGAAGTGGCTGGAGGGAAGTACCTGAAACTGTTGAACTGTATTCTAGTAGCCTTGATTCTTGGAGATGACTGTATAAATATATAGCTTTTACAGTGTGACTCTGTGATTGTGAAAACCTTGTGTCTGATGCTTCTTTTAACCAGGGTATGGACAGATACATAAAAAAAAAAGATTAAAAATAAATTGATAATGGGAATAAAGGGTAAAAATGGGGTAGATTGAAATAGTGTGAGTCAATGAGAGGCAGGGGTGTGGGATATATGAGTTCTTTTTTTTCTTTATATTTCTGTTTTCTGTAGTTATGCAAATGTTATTTTGAAAAATAAATAAATAGAAAGAAAGTAATCCCGAGGCCTTAGTGAGCACTGGCTGTGTGCATGGCATTGTGCTAGGCCCGGGCAGGCACCAGAGAAGCAGGAGATGGTTGGCCTTGTGCCTAGGGAGCCGACAGTCTGCTTGGGAAGATGGGAGGAGGCCCTTCATCTAGAAGGCTGGGAAATGGTATCTGAGGAAGTGGGGTTGGCTGAGGGATTGTTCTTTCTGCTAGCATTTATCAAGCGCCTACTGAATGCCAAGGGCTTTGTGCTAGGAGCTGGGGATCCAGCCCCAGTGAAGAGGATAAACCAGCCTCTGCCCTTAGCGAGTCACGGTTCCACAGGGATGGCTGTCAGGGAACGGGGAATGGCGAACCCGTGGCTGTTCTGAGTGCAGAAGCAGTGGGGGCTGAGGGAGCACAGTGCAGGGAGGTGCCAGAGAAGGCTTCCGGAAAGGGAGTCACTCCTAGGAGGAGCTGGGGAGGAGGGAGAAGGGAGCATGGGCTTGACAGAGGGACAGTGTCTGTAAAGGTTGGGGTTTCAGCAGGGCAGGTGGTGCAGCGTGAGAGACTGTGAGGTGGCCTACAGGTGGGGCAGGCGTCCTGGGGAGGGGCCAGGCCTTTGGAGAATGTGCAGGAGGGCACAACCCAAGGTGGAGGCTGCCCGGGAACCAGGCAAGGTGGCCCTGAGGACGCTGGGGTGTTGCCCCACCTGTGGGTGATGTTGAGTCTGGGGTTGGCAGGTAGAGCAGGGTCCCTGGGTAGGGCGAGAGGAACCTCATGGCCACGCTCTCTACTTTGTAATAGACGATCTTGATCCCCTCTGGGATGAGTCTCTCGGATAACCGGAAAACATGACTCTTGATTCAGAAGCTTCTGTTCTGTATCCCCCATCCCAGGGGGGCCTGGAGGTCCAGGGGAGAGAGCAGGTCCCTGAACCAGCCTGCTTTGTGGAGACCAGCTCTGATCCTGCCCTCCCTGACACCTGTCTGGACAGACAGCCTAACTTCTCACCCAGGCATGTGGGGCAATTTGAAATCTCAACTTCTGTGTCAGCCGCATGCCCAGTATCTCAGCCTGTGTGACCCCTACATGTCCTCATCTGAGCTGCTGTCCCTCATCTCCAATGGGAACCAATGCTTTCTCACCTCCCCTCCTTTGCTTATCTCGCTTCCTCCACTGTGATCCCCAGCTCCACTTATTTCAGTTCTATTCCTCCTTCCAGGTGGGTGAAGGTCTGCCCTCTATTTTGTATATAATATGTAATAGCCTACCAAGCTCTCTTGAGCAAAGTGAATCTCTTCTTGCTCAGGTGCTGCCTTGGACCTGGTGGCTGTCCCACCCCCGTTTGTGCTGTTTACTTACCACAGTTAGCACAGGCCCCCTGGCCACTCTGTCCCTCCTCTGCGTGTCCCCACAGGGACCAGCTCTCTGGCACTCTGCAGGAGTCCAGAACCCTGTTTGCCAAGGGAAGGGGTGAGTTGGCATTTCCCCCAGAACTGGTAGGAGCATGCTCACTGAACATCTCACTAAAACCCAATGTTTTAGAGCAGGGCAATAATGAAGGAAGACTAATCTTGCCTTCTAAGGAGCAGAGTGCAATGGTTTGGGGCCTGGGCTTGGAAGTCAGTGGATCAGGGGCAGGCCTGGCTCCGTCTCCAACTCACTGTGGAGCCTCAAGCAAGTTTCTGAATCTCAATTTCCTTCTCTGTTTAATGGAGACAAAAATATGCCTCGTAGGGGCATCATGAGCCTTAAAAGAGATAACGGATGTGTCACCTCATGGCCCCAGGTGCCACGTGGCCCAGTCTCAGCAGTCAAGCAGCCAGGAGTACTTAGAAAGTAGTCCCTTCATTTTCATTTGAGAAAGAATGGAAGGTTGGAAGACCCTGTCCTGCACCTGCACCCAGAAACCCACTGGTTGATTCTGCTGTAGCCCCCTACCACCACAGCCCTTCCTGAGCCGCCTCCCCACCACACACCCAGCTTTCCCTCTTCTCTCTGGGTGGCCCCCACCCCAGCTCTTTATTACATAGCTCAGCCAGGCTCTCAGCTGAGCTCCTTCCCCTGTCTTGCCTGCTGTGCTGGGCTCCTGATTTCAGCAGCAGCCTGGCTGATGGTCGTGGGGAGAGAGGGACACTTTCGTGTGACTGGATGGGGGCTAGTGAAGTCTCTGGCATGTGGTTAGTGCCCACAATTCAGTGCAGTTCGTGCTTGTGGAATACCTGTGCTTCTGTTTATGCAACACCAGGCACTGTGCTACATTAATGTGCATGGCCTTTAATCACAAAATAACTCGGTGAGGTAGGTGTTACTAGCTCCATTTTACAGATGAGGAAGCTGAAGGTGATAATTATTGAGCCTCAGCTGGGTGCCAGGCTCTGTGGGGAGCTCTGCAGGGGGAGCCAGCCAGGAGAGTCACCCCTGGTCCTGGGTCTGACAGACCATTCGGATGAGGAGAGAACAGGGTGGAGGCAGGTGACAGGCAGATCATAAATGCACAGGATTAAATATTTACATTAGGCAGAGATGAGGGTTAAGTGCCTCAGAGGCAGGAAAGGGGAAAGTGGAGGAATTGCTGCTGAGAAAGCCACAGGGAGCTTCCAGAGGGAGAATGCTCCAGGGGAGGGGACCTGTTTGGGGGGCGCAGAGAAGCCATTGAGGGGCTGGGGCTGGAGTGGGAGTCAGGGGCCACGTCTCTGGT
>PVIY010063044.1:0-10641 GCA_004026745.1 Myrmecophaga tridactyla | reverse complement strand
CATTAAAGCTTCACCCAGAGTTCATGATCAATTTGCCACTAAGAGGGGTCCTGTGGGAGAATATGAGCCACTTGAGCAGCCCCCAGAAGCCTGGATAATTAGTCCACTGCTAGGGTCCTTGCAGGTGTTCTCCCCACTGCTATCCCCTCTATGATTGCTATCACTGTCACTCCTACTGGAGACACAGCCAGAAACCCTAAGGAAGAAGGTAGCTTCTTCTCACTCTCATCTTTCATGATCCCTCCAGTGTCCCCAATGGCAAAGCCTGTTCTGAAGCCAGTTGAAAAAGAAATCTTGGAAAATTAATACGTGAAGTCCCAGTCCCCTACCTTATAGGGTGAAATTCACAGGGTTCAATGGAGTTGTGAATAAATGGGGCAGTGACCAGCACGCACTGTGTCTCCAACCCAACCCCATTTTGTTTTGTTTTGCTTTGTTGTGTTTTATTTTGGAACTCTGATATGGAGTCCTAATATAAGATACCAGTGAAAGAAAATCACCTCCAGCAGAATGGGTTTAGGGACTCTGGATCTGCACCCAATCAGTATCCCCCACTCTTTCTGTGACCATCCCCTATTTGAACCCTCAGGTCAGCACAGAGCAGTGGAAAGATACAAATTTAATAGCTCCATTTCTTTTCATGTCACATGTGGAAGATTTAGAAGTTGGTTCTCTAAGAGCATATAAGATATGTGGTGCACTTTCCTTACGTAAATGAGGATTAATTTCAAGGATATAAGAGATTAGGAGAAACTCCTCTGCTTATAAAATAGAGTCTAGTCAAAAAATAGGGTTTGAGTGGATGAAGGTCACTGCTCCTTTCTAAGATGTAGTCAGTCTGAGTCCCAAGCTCCCTGGAGTTTGTTGTGCATGTTGGGCCCAAGAGCCCCTAACTGTGTGTGCTTTAGCTGCACAGAGTGTGCCAAGTCTGAAGATCAGTCTCCTTCTACTACTGGATATATCTGACTTGCCATTGACTTAAGCAATGACTACAGGTCAATCAGTAAAGATTAGGATGAAGTGACTGAACTTAAATTGTGCTGAATGCAAAAAGTTGTGACAACCTCAAGCAGAAAGTTCCACTTAAGACAATTTTCATCAGGAAGCAGGATCTTGGCAGACCTTTAGATCGTCAGGGAGTCCTGTCTGTGTAAAGAGGGGAAACATAGCAGGTGAATAACTTGGCAACAGGGCAATAGTTTGTGATCATGACCTCTGCCTCAGCTCACATACCTGCTTTTTTTCACATGACAAAGCTTCATTAATGAAGTAAAAGTATTTTATGTTCCATAATTGTTTGAAATATCCAAGAAAGCTAGGTCCTTTATCTTCTCTAGAAGCTTCTTCCCTTCGTCTGGCAATATTCTTGATATTCTTCCTGAACAACATTTAACTTTTTGAGCAAGTTGAGCTTCTTTCACAGATCTAGTTACTTCTTTCACCAACTCACTCTTAAGCAAAAGAGGACTCTGATGAAAAAGTTCTGTATTTGATATCAAGTATGGTTTGTTGCTTACTATTTCAAGCCTGATTGTATCCAAATGGCAACATGAGGCTTGTACAGAAATTCTTAGTGTCAGATGGTAAAAAAAAAAAAAAAAAAAAAAAAAGGAAAGTCACAAATTCCCCTCCTAATGTGGTAGGGGCAATTTTGTTTTGAAAATCATTGAAGGGATCCTGGTTTCCATTCAGAACAGCTACCTAGGACACGTGAGATCACTAAGCCATCTTTATTTTTAGGTAAGCAGCACCTTTAATCAAACCTTGGTATAAATACAAGCATACCATTTGCTCTAATTGAGTAAATAACACCATCAGATATGCAACACTCCTCAGTTTCAGGATCTTTGTCTTTAAAATACATGCACTGGAAGAGCTCAGTAGACTGCTTCTGAGAAGGCAGTGTTGCTGTTTCTGTTGTTGATGTGTCTGCATAATTCCTCAAGATCTTCGGTGCTGAACAGATTTTCCTTAGTTTCCATTTTCTTTTCTTTTGAAATGGCTGCCATTAATAATCGATGCACTATAATATCTGAATATCTTCTTATTGGAGACGTGGCATGGGTATATGTATCTAATACAAGACTATAATCATGGAACTCTTCCTCCACACATGCCCTGGTGGAGAACTTTTGGGTGTTAGACATGGTCTGTGTAGCTATGGCACAGCAGCGTGCTTACAATGGGATCATTGGGGTCATTTGCATTATCCATATAATCAGCCAGTTTTTTCTTGAACCGAGTATCTATGAAGAAGCCTTTTGCTTTAGTACATTCCTGGAGTTCAGGAAAAAAAAACCCTGAATGGAGGAGAGTATTGGCACAACAAGGCCTGATGAGGGAAGCTCTCTGATATCTTCTTGGTTAGCCGGGTTCATGCACTCAGCCACCATCTCATGCATTTCCAAGCACTGCTTGAGGATGAAGTCATGAATATTCTTTTTTATTTTTATCTGGCTGTATGCAAACCTTCACCCCTTCAAGTTCCAGGTACCACAACTATCTCATTTAGCTTGGATGTAGAGAGCTATGTTGGTCAGTTTTCCAGTTGCCCACACTAACTCCTCCAGCCTTTCTTGTCTGTTCTTCTCATTCAACTCTTTGAATTCTGAAATATCATAAAAAATGCTGAAGTTTCTATCCAGTAGTTCCTGGGCTGCTGCATAGAACAATTTGTATGTTGATCGAATAATAGTTCTGTTATACCATACTTTCTTAATTTCATAGGCATTGTCCAATTCCCACATGACACTTACAGGATATCTATCCATGCCTCAAGGAGGGAATACAAATCAGCACTGAGGATGGGGTGGCCTGTCTACAGTGATCAAAGTAGTAAGTGGTAGCCCTTGCTCTAGCTTCAATATCAATATAAAAATTGGTGCCACAAAGTGTCACATCTGCAATGTGGACCCCAAGTTCCAGCGTGCTATTACTGAAGGTTCTGATTGAGAGTGTGTCATCCACACCTTCACAATCTTTAGGATCAATGCTGAATACAGAGTGGATTTTCCTCAAGTCTTTACATCCTTGGTCCTCCTCAGAACTCACCTTCCAGGAATTTTCTGATGTATTGACTGGCATCTCACACATTTGAGCTTCTGAAAAAGGGACAACTAAAATGCTGTTTTCCACCAAGATAGTTGTAATTTCCCCTTCAAGATCCCCGATTCTTCCTAAAACATGCACAAAATGTCCATTTGGGTAAACAGATGTTGACTCCCAGGACTCAATATGCACAACCACTCTGAGTCCTGGAGCGCTTCTGCTTGCTGAGTGCTAATATGGATTTTGGGAATTCTGTAAACCCAAGGTGTAACTAGGATTATCTGAGAAATTTTGCTCTGAGATTGGACCTTTTTCTTTGGATGGAAATCTTACCACATAGTCCCGCCAGTTCTTCTGAAGGACACCCTCACTCTGCCTGAAGGCATGGGCTCACTTGGGGCCTCTTCAGAGGTTTTGTCTTCATTTTCATTCTCACACAAGGCAGACATTCTTCCTTTCCATTCATTTTTAGGGATTAATTCCACAGCTACCACATTGCTTCTGCAGCATGATAGCAGTGCTCGACTTTTATATGCTTTTATGGGGCTGTAGCCTGAACTAACTGTCCCTCTTCTGTGTTCCTACAGGACCTATCCCACACCTTTATCATATCCCACATACTGTGTTAAAATTATCTGTTTCAGTGCCTGTCTCCCCTACTAGGCTGTCAATTCACTGAAAGTAGAAACAGCATCTTATTCAATATGATATACCTGAGCCATACTTAGTATCTTGCTGGTCCCATTTAAATGAGAATGACCCTCTGACTCTAAATTAATTGTCTGCATAATAACTATTTTCTCCAGCTTCCAGAGTAATAGAATGTCAGGAAGACATATCACTGACACCAAGAAAAGTTGAATTTCTTAGTCTTCCTTTACCAAACTACAACCTTGGACTGCAATGTCCACTCAATGTGAGTGGAAGTGAGATGTGCCACTTTGGAGTCTTGTTCTTAAAAGGACGGTGTGAGCTCCAGGGGACATTTTCCTCACTTCCACTGCTTGGTGATGATGAGACCAGGAGACGCTGACTTGGACCCACCTGTGCAAGTCATATGTCAAGGAGAACAAAAAGGGAGAAAGAAATTCCCATCATTGTAAGCCAGTGTACAATGGAGTCTCTTTGTTAGTTTACACGCTAGCTAATACAACTCTCTAGTCACAAATTCTTAAGAAGTAGAGTATTCATTAGGGTTCCAATAGGAAACAAATGACACAAACATGCACACACACCACACAACAAATTAAGTAGGATAACTCAAGGAATGTTTGTTTATTAAATGATCATTTATAAAGGTGTGGTTGTGAAGAAATCAAAGGAATAATGCATGACCCTGTGACTTATAATGGCAACTGAGCTGTTACCACCCCTAGGTCCTAAGAGCAGTTACTCAAACCTTGAGGGAGAGATGACTATGCAGAGTTAGAATCTTTGGGAAGAGTAGTGTCCTTTGTTCCAGGGATCATCCAGCTCATGGTCGCCCCATAGACAGTGGGCCCAGGGAATCAACAGCCTGACCTTACTCTTCTCTGTCACTTTTCTCTCCCACTTGGGCTCCCCTCTGACAGAAGAAATCCAACAGGACGCTCATGGGAAGCTTCTTGATAAGCCCACATGATCTAGCCTATTGGGAAGAAGAAAGCCTGCAGAAGGGTAAAAAAATGCTTCTGGAGGGTAAAAAAAAATTTCTGGAGAAAATACAAACTTAAAGAGTAACTCAGCTATAGAAGTGAGGGAAATATAGTTACAGAGCATTATATTCTACTTTTATGTCCTCATCTATGTATAAATGTGGATTTTTAAATTAATTTTTAAGAAGCTGCCTAATTAGGAATGCAGGGGGATTGATAATGCAGTGATGGGGTCAATAAACAGTTCAACCAACATTCCTTAGATATAAACTAAATATGTCATACAACTTTGGGCACTGGAGACCAAAGTCTCAGGACTGGATCCTTAAAAGCCAATGGACTAGACATATTTTTCATCTAATCTTTTGTAACAATTTAACTCAAGGTATCCTTAGTGGTTTGTGCTATCTTTTAAATATTTTTCTTAAGAGAGATGAAGGATGATGATGACAGCTGTCCACATGTTTAGTAAAATCATCTTTAGTAAATGTGGGTCTATTGAGAGAAAAGCTGGGATCTGGCAGTGGCATGTTGAAAATAATGACCAAAGAGCCATGATTAGTGCAGCAGAGGCTTCAGGAGAAGCAAAAGTCACTCTAAGTTATATTATGATGGAATCGTATCAGTCAGAGGTCTTGGTGGCAAGCAACTGAAACCAAATTTGAATATCTTAATCAAAAAGATATCTTAAAAGATATCAGGAGTATGTGGAATTGATTAAGCCTGGAAGGACAGGCTTGAAAAAATGGGAAGAATCTAGATAGATTAGGTAGAATAGAGATTAACATGATGCACTAAAGAGATGCCCTAATATTGTGAATTATGCTTGTTGAGCTCTCTTTCACTCTTATTTACTCAGACTAGTCCATAGAGGCAGATCTGCCTTTTTCCCAAAAGTCAATCAAGGGTCCAGCTTCCTTCCATTTTGTTGCTTTGTCATCTGACCTGAATTTTCAGAATTTTGTTTTTGCAATGATTTCATTCAAATCTATAGAAAAGGGGAAAGAAAGGAAAGACAGGGCAAGGAAATTGCTCTGTTGTTGTGTCCATCTTTTCTGCTCACATCCCACTGCCCTAAACTTAAATCACTTGGCCACACCAAGCTGCAAGGAAGGATACAAATTTGAATTTATAATTGGCAGCTATATGTCCAGCTTAAACTCTTATGCCAAATGATTAAGAGGAGAATGGATACTGTGGGAGTGTTAGCTGTCTCAGCCACCTCAAGGAAACTCCAAAGGGTTAACCAATAAGGAACCACAGCAAATGTCATCCTGAAGAACGTCTGGTTCACGTGTGTGTTTGGTCACTACAATGAAGCTGACCTCTTACTGTCCCCATATATTTACATAATCCAATTAAGTTTCAGAATCTCAGGAAGGAGCACCTTACTGATGTAGCCAGAGTCACTAAGAGCCCACCAACAGGTACACTGAAGCAAGGAGAGACAGGATTTGTCCGCTTTTTACTTCCACGATGGGATACAGAAATAACTCCACAAATATTCATGATAAGAAGTTCCCCAAATTGGAAAACTGGGAAGAGGGAATTTGATATTCAAGGGTTGAAATTCACTACAAAATGTATCATTACCTATAAGTTCTTACAATAGAATTATCCGATTAGGATTGTCTTTCATTTTTTTTCACTTCATTCATTCATCTTAGCACTATGTATTACAAACTGTGAGGTATTGGTGGTAAAACATTGAGAATGTCATTATAAATTCTAAACCAAAATTCTTGACCATCATCAAGGGAAAAAAATTGATGGTTTTGGTGAATTATTGAGTATTCTTATTAATCTAATAGCTTACAACTAATGCCTTGGAAATAATCTTCAGGTACAATGCTAAAGTGTTGAAAGTATGTGAACCTTGGAATCATACAAACCTAGATAAATCCATATAATGTAACTTAGATAAATAATTTCACCTCTTTAAATTTCAATTTTTCATCTGTACAATGAAGATAAAAATCTTACCATATAGGGCTATTTAAAAAGCTAAATCAGAGCATAAATAATAACTGTTTAACATGTGATAAGCACTCAGTAATTATAAATTTTGTTCTGTACCACTTCACTTATGCTTCATTTAGTTGTCAAGATAACGTAATGACTGCTTTAGGGGTACAACATGTATTACAGTTAAAAGGCATTATCACTGGCCAGAAAACATATGGCCAACACATATGAATAACTTGAATTACATAGGCAATTTTTCTAATGGTTACTTCTCTCTAGTTTAAGCCTGTCTGGAATTCTAAACAGGTAATTGGGTGAGATCTGATTGATTTAAAGAGGTGGGTCGGATAGTGTTACAAAGATTATCCATTCATTTGGTATCCAAGTATAATTTTCAGAAAGTTAAAGACATTACTGTCATACAAACACAGAATAACCATGTGTCTAATATTTTACTGATTAATTAATGAAGGGCCTAGATGATAAAGTTAGTTCAAAACATCTTGAGGAATGGTGATGAATATAGTCAGTCAAAGGAACATTGAAATTAATTTGATAATAGATACAAACTTGATTGATAACCTATAGAGCAATAAAACTGT
The DNA here is from genome assembly GCA_004026745.1 of Myrmecophaga tridactyla. Lineage (NCBI taxonomy): Eukaryota > Metazoa > Chordata > Mammalia > Pilosa > Myrmecophagidae > Myrmecophaga > Myrmecophaga tridactyla. Next base: position 3,392 of record PVIY010063044.1, on the reverse strand, counting down.
GAGCTTTTAGGTTATCTATGCTATTAAGGAGACCTCTACAAGCTAACACATAATTTGGGAGGTATCTGAACTCTAACCAAATAGTAAAAAAGCAAAGTCAAACAAGTGTGCGTTCTCCTAGATCATTAAATAAATTTTATAAGCTTGTTAAAACATTTGCTAATAGGACATTGAAAAGGACTAAAATCATTTTTTGTGTTACTTAAAAGTTCCAGAGAATATTTTTCTTAACAGGAGTAAGCCCATTGTTGATTGACGATGGCACCTAAAAATAGGTTCTCATCAACTGATTTATTGGTTAATCAAAAGGAATCTAACTGCACCCATCGTCATTTCCAAGGTTGAGATTAACCCATGCAATAATAATTTTTCTAAGAAGTGCAATTGTATCTTTATTTTCCCCTTCTCGATCAAAATTTCACAATTCATTAAAAATGGCATATCTGTAACAGGCTTTTGAAAAATAATAGAAATTATTAGATACATGAGTACTTATTATTATTGGATAATTCAAGAAGTTATGTACAAGGAAACTCCTATCTTTTGTCATATCTTTCACGGAAACCATTGCAAATAAGATGAGTATTTATTTTAAGGTTGATATCCTCTTAAATAAAGTAAGAATCACATTTGAATGACAGTCAAACTGTCTGATAGCTCTAGGGCTAGCTAGAGGTAAAACTGTAAAATCTGCTAAGTAGGATTTCTACATTCTCTAGTACTCTTCCTGGATCCTCTCTACTCCCTCTGTAGATACCAACATTCACTGATCTTGGCTATCCAAGCTACTCTCCCATGATACCTTACACAAGCTTTCCTTTCTAGCAAATGCCCCAGAGATGGGGTCTTTCTTATCATAGATAGTAAGACAAAACACAAGAATGGAAAGAAAAGATAACACATTTATTTCACTTATATTTACTAATGAGATATATGTGCCTACAGGCCCAGCACAACTTCTCTGATGTCAGAATCAGATTGGACACCTTTCCCCTCATTTCACACAAGTATGTGTGATATTTTGCACATACTTATTTTTTATCACTGCAAAAACCAAAAACTTAGCCTCACAAATTTGATGTCATCAATAGGAATATAGCATGATCCAATATGGAAATTGTGAAATATTTGAGCTTGTTGTTTTGTGTGAACAACAGATATCAACTGTCAGTGTTACTCTTGAAAGTATAAAATACCCAGCACCACCACATAAGTTTACTGTGTTGCCCTAGGATATGTGAGTGCACAGTTTGAGAACTATGGTGCTTGGAGCTATATATCTCAGGAAAACATGTCCTTAAATTTAATCCACTCCTATAGGTGTGAACCCTTATAAATAGAAACTCTAATGAGCTTATTTCATTGAGAAAGGGCCCAGTTGAACCAAGATGGGCCTTAATCTTATTACTAAAAGCTTTATAGGGGAGGCCATAGAGAGAGAGAGAGAGAAAGCCACAGGAAGAAGCCAGAAACTAAGTCAATCGAGCTCAGAAAAGAAAAGAAAAACCAGGGGAGACTACCATGTGCATTCTCATGTGAAAGAAAAGCTAAGAACCAAGGATTACTGGCAGCCAGCCCCTGAATGCCACAGTTTTGGGAGAAAGCATTGCTTTGATGACAACTTGATTTAGGACTTCTCTTAAACTCAAAACCATAAGCCAATACATTCCTATGTTTAAACCAACCCATAGAACGGTATTTGTTTTAGCATCCAGGACTAAAAGAGGAACCATGTCAATATATGCTATTATTTATATTCTCAAATAATTTATTATTAAATATTAATTAATTAAGTAGTTTACTTCTTATTATCCTCAATAACTACCGTGAAAATAAAAAATACATTTTATAAGGCCAGTATTTGGAAAGTTCAAGCCTAAGTTTCAAAAAGGAAAGATGAATTTCTTAAAGAACCTTGAAACTTGGATAATGTTTTTGATTAGTGAAGAAGTCCATAGGAATTGTGATGTCATATTTACAGATAATTATGACTGCTTTCATACAGTTTATAAGCAATATTCTTTGGATAAAAATATAAACAAAACAATGCCACAACCCTCAATGATTCAAACAGGCATTTGCAAGTTGCCTAAGCTGGTGCAGTATGCATGGTTTTGGGTAAAGAATGGCTAGAATAATTAAAACCAAGACTAGATTATGGATTGGAGCCATAATTAGAATACCTTTGATATCTACATAAGAAACCAGTATATAATAAGAAATAATGTAGGATTCTTTAAGTATCATTACTAACAAACTCATCAGAAATACCAATGATTTCTCTTTCTACCTGTGCAAATATAAAAAATTTTCCAGAGCAGAATCCATTTCCTTCAACACAGAACTATCAGATTAATGAGCAGCATTTCCATACCAGATAAGCAAAACATCCTAAAACTAAAAAGAAAATTATTTTTCTATTTTTGTTCATTTCCCAAATGAATCAAATTTCCTAAACTACTGATTTCTACTTTTTGCCAAACCAGAGTAAATGTATAAATCTTACCATAAAATAAAACATATTAATTTTCCCCAGACCTTTTAAAGGTGCTTGTAGCACTAGCATAATAATTTAGCTGCTACTGACTGATAGTATTTTCAGTTTAAGTGGAAATTATTATGCCCATATATCTAAAGTTTATTAAGACTTATCAGAAACACACACAGCCTAGAAACACACAAATACTGAACAAGAAATTAATGTAGCCCACAAGAGATTATAGTACTTCATTAAAAGTAGCCCACCACCCTTGAAGTTTTATTATCAGCTAGTCAACTAAAGTGTAAATCCTTAACAAGGATGACAAAATATTTTAAGAGGGCTTTCTTAAATTAGGATGACGTTCTTGACATTTTAAATTCTTTGCCCTGAGTTACATGTCCATGGAAACCCCAAAATTGGCCTCAGGGATGCTGGTTCTAAAATCTGGCCAAAACCTTATTACTAACAAGTACTAACACATCATTTCAAATTGCAATGGATACCAGAACTAATTTTCACAACTACCCCATAAGGATCTTATTGATTATACCACTGTTGCTGATGAGGAAACCAAGGCTCAGAGAGTTTAAATGATGGCTAAATATCATAGTCAATAAAAGATGGGAGTTCCAGGAAGATGTTGGAATAGGATAGATTAAGTTCACCCCTGCTTCAAAGAAAGCTGAAGAAAGTACAGGAAGGCTACTGAGTCAGCGATTTCAGGATGTCAGTGACCTTACACTGCATAGGGAGGTCATTTTTGTTTGCAAAAGCTGAGAACTGGAGACCATCCTGGCTCATGCAAACAGCCTAACACGTCCCTTTCCATATGGAAGCCCAGAGCTTTCAGGAATGCACAGACAGGGAGACAGGGACTAGGAAGTAAACCAAGCCACATTCCTTGAATGCG
>PVIY010063043.1:0-10638 GCA_004026745.1 Myrmecophaga tridactyla | reverse complement strand
TACTATTAGAAATAGTAGACCTCTATATTCTAGAGATATGGACAGTATAAAATAACAATAGAGCCCAATTTTTTAGAAAAGCATAAAATTCCTAAGAAATGCTTCAAAACAAATGACAAAATTTGAGAGTTAAAAGAATGAGTAGAATTTTTAAAGAAAATGACATTGGTTAATAATCAGGTATATGGTTATAATTTTTCAGATGTAAGACAAATGAGTCATGTTTCCTTTCTGTTTCATATTCTTGATCTTCTGTCAAAACTATTTTCTATTATAGGTGCTATGTTACAAAATCCCATCAAAAATGCTTTAGCATAAATGATTAGTCATAAAAGATTTGCGAATTATTCTTTCTTCAACTATTACTTATAATAATTGAAAGTACATTTAATGATTGTGAAAATTTGATTTCAATACTGGAAGAAAAACTTCCTCATGGTGATCTGGCAAGGAGTAAGCAGACCTTACTGAGGTAGCATTGACATAGGACATCTTAATGTGAAATAGATTGATGTGGCTTTATAATCTCCAAATAAGCTTTCCTCAGTATCTCTGAATTTTTGATGAATTGAGAATTTTACTTTGAAACTCTATCAAGTATGTATTATTTTATAATTCCATGATCCATACTATCAAGTGCTCTCCTGAAATTTTGTAGTATAAACAGCATTTCTTGCATCCTTTTCCAAATCTAGGTGAAATTGATTGAATTATCATTAATTAATAAAAGAGTCACACAAATGCATTTCACCTGATTTTATATAGAGGAAACTAGATTTTGGCCATTAATATAATTATGAGATCTTTACTTATCTCAGTACTGGTTTTTAGTTTTTTCTCTAATGTTTCATTTAGTATAACAAAAGCCAATACACTAAAATAATAAAACAAATCACACTAGTATTTTTATGACTAAATACAGTGTTGTCTCTTCTATGTCTATGAATTAGTTGTCATGCCCAAACTTGAATGGGGAAACACCATCATATTTTCCTTGCAATACCTCAAACAGACCATTCATCCACAGTTGCTCACTCATAGAAGTTAGGTATACTGCAGTATTCAATGCAAAATACATGAAAATGTGGGTTTTACAAAAGACTATTGTGGGAAAATGACCAAAGGTAAGAAAGTTTCCATAACGCAGATAAAGGTGCAAACCTCAGAATACCAGGTTCTGCCAGGTTGGAACACTGCCCTTGCAAGCACATGAATGTTTGCAGAAGGAAACATTTGAAACTTGCATGGCATGCCTGAGATTAATGTTGATGTGGCATTTCAGGCAAAAAACAACTTACTAACAACCTTGAAAGATACTTTCTGTTTTGAAGCTTCTCAATAAATATGATGAGGAACTCAGAGTCAAGACTTTTGTCCTTTGAGACATGAGTTCCCTGCTCTCATCTTAAAAGATTCTTCTGTGTGTGTCTTTATTTTTCAGATTCATGGTATGTTCCTCAGCCCCTCATGCTGAGCTCGTCTCAGCAAGTGGCACCCAACATGGGGCTTGAAGAAGTAGATTCACCAGAGTGAGAATTGAAATTGTCCCATCATGAATCCCTGAGTGGATTTAGAAGCCTCTTGAGTCCAGGAAACAGAAACTAAAGGTATGGACACACTTAGGTAAAACAAGCAGGGTAGTCATGGGGAATAGCGATAGCACTACTAAATATTACCCCTATGTCTGTCATCTGAATCAAATCCTCCAAGCAGGAGGAGCTGGGCCAAGTGAGGTCTGCATCATGGAAGTATTGCAAGTTATAGAAAAACAGTGTTCCTGGTTTCCAACATTGGGCAGTTTAGAATTAGGAGATTGGGAATGAGTGGGTAAAAAAGCTACATGTGCAAGGGGTCCCACTCCTTGTCACTATCTGGCTGACCTGGACTATTATTAAATCTGTTTTGGAACCTTTGCAGACTGAGGATGAGGAGGAGAAAGAGGAAAAGGTATTTGATTAACTCCTTCCTATTAAATCTTCCGAGGATTCTAATATTAAAATTAATTTGCCCTCCACCCGTACGTTAATTAATTTTGGAGAGGTTAACTTGCTTCCACTTCCTCCCTCACCCCCTCCCCTTCTGTCCAGAGATACCTGTTGTCCCCAAATTTGTGGCTCCCGTTTGGTTTTATATTCTATATTTCTAAATTGGAGAAGCTGTTTAATATTAAGAAATGCCTTGTTTGCAAGTTTTATCCTTACACTTTTTCTTTACTTTTAAGTTTAAAAATCTGTTCACTTTCCATTGCATAAATTGGACATCAGTAAAAAATAGCCTAAGATTGAAACTTTAAATTCAATAGCATATGTAATTAGATTTGTTTTATAAAAGAAATATAATAAACAACTCTTAAAAAGTGAATATTCTTGTTAAAAATTGTATATTGTCTCAAATATGCATTGACTAAAACATTTTAAGTATTTGTCATTATTCTGACAGGTTTAATTTTAATGACAATTGTATGTGGTGAAATGTTTTCTTGAAGTAATCACTTAAGTATGAAGCATCTAAAGGACATGTTTTTATTAATAGGAAAAAGAGAGTAGTTTTGTCTTAAGATAAATTGCATGGCTGTTACAGTATGAGAATTGTGTAAAACAAAACCTAAACAGGTACAGTAAGTTGCTAAAGGTTTGTGGAAATGGAAATTATGGTCAAAGTCAAGAGAGATTTAATGGGTCTGTCTGTAAATTATTTTTAAAAAATTTAATATCAAATAATAGAGTGATGGAAGACTAAAATTTACTTTTCTCTGTGTTAAAGTGACAAAATTTTCTTGGATGGTTGGCACATTCTAGTAAAAAGTTATGAAGTCTTTTCTAAGTAATCAGTGTAAAAAGCAGAGAGTCTGTGTTTCATCAAAATAACTTCTTATGTTAATTTATCATGTCCTTGGCTGCATAAGAAAAATAAATCATCACACTCCTTGAAAAAGATTTACTGATTCATAAACAGTGGCTAATAAAACTATTTGAATGCCTATCTGGAAATAAAACGATTAAGAAATACATGGAAGGAAATTCTGGAAAAAAATAAAAACTTTATGGAGAAGGAAATAAGGGAAATTGTTCAATGTGCTAATGTATCTGTTTTTCATGTAGATGTCTGCTTGATCCTAAATTCCCCTGAATGTGAGTCTAATGCTACTGCAGATGCCTTGGCAAAGGTTGCTGTGAATACTATTACTGAAGAAGACACTGCTCTTGCACAATGAATGCATCAGCAGCCTGAACATTTAGGTGAATACTATGCTATTCATACAGTATTCATATGCATTCACCTATGCTATTCACTATTAGGTGAATACCACATACAAGTGGGCACAAGCCAAAGGGATTAATTTACCTTTTTTTATTTTAATTCAAATTGAAAATCAGTGTGAAATTTGTAAAATATATGCTTTACAAATAATACTGAATATAATAACAGGGGAATTGGCAAAAGAAACAGTCCCTGCTCAAATATGGCAAATTAATTATACCTACTCTGAAGTGCTTGTTGCCTGTGTATACCAATGTGTCACCAAAATAAACACTTGCAAAACCTTTAATATTATTATGAATCCCTTTACAAATTCAAAGTGACAATGATTCCCATTTTAAGAGCAATTAATAATTATTCCTTATAAAAAGGAATTTGGGAAAAGCTAAATCATCTTCCTAATGTAACAATTCATGCAGGAGGATTTGGATCCATTGATATCAAAATTAGCTGTGAAGTCTGAATAAACAAACACAGTCAAGACAGGCCAACGGTCATTGAAATAATAGCAGAGGGAAATAATAATACAATGGTAATGACTTATGTTAAAAAGAATGAATCAAAAATATTGCCTATTAATCAACTTTTTCTTCATAATTAAGTATGTTACAGTGTTCACAATCTTAAACTGTATGATTGCTGGAGAAATAACTAATAGTTTGACATCATGGGCTCATACTTATGCCTGAATGCATAATATCTCTCACTGCTGAATCTGTGCTAAATTATGAACTAATGCATCTGAAGGTCTTCCATAGCAAATAACTGAACAAAACTGGACTGGGCTAAATCTGACAACTGTTCAAGGGGGGACTTATGCCCTTATGAATGTAAAATATATAAACATATCCTTGATAATTAAGATTCTACTGAAAATGCTCTAAGGAAAACTATGTGAGGCAGTTAAAGTCACATACTTTCCCCAAACACTTTACATTCATAGTGGAATCCTCTTACTGGTGCTTGGCATTCAATATTAATAACATTGACTGATATAATAGAATCTTTGATTCTACTCTGTTGTTTGTCCTCCTGTTGTCATACTCTTTGGCAAAACCTTTAAAGGGATTCTGTTAATCTAGGATGCCATGGAAAAAGAATAAAAGAAAATTATAAGAATACCGTATTTGGTGATTGGTGTACTTGGCTGGGTAATGCTTTATGTGTCTGTCTTTGCCCCAGACCAGGGTAGCTAGTATACAAATACTTACTTGCTGGATAATGTGTTTGTCTGTCTCATAACATATTGTACTGGGTGCCCCAAACTATGCAAATCTGGGTAATATTTCTTTTCTGTTTTATAAATATTACACTGGCTGGAAAATGCTTTTTTTCCTTGTCCCAAAGCAGGTGGCTTAATCTATTAATCTGAAATAATATTGTTGTAAGTGGACCTGCTCTTAATTTATACTCTTGTTGTACTGGCTAAATAATGTTCAAATCATGTAAATACCTAAATTTTTTTCACATGACAATGTGAAGCTGTGACCTGTTATGTATAGAATTGTGAACCCCCCCAAAGTGTTTTGATATCTCCAACCATTCCTGTTGAATGTTTGTTTCTATTTAAATCTGTCCACTTTTGCTTCATATAGTTTGGGTTCTGTTGTTCATTGTGTTTACATTTTTAATACTTATATATTATTGATTGATTGATGGACAACTTCCTTCCTCAGTTCCTTTTACTTCTTTTCTTTTTGTTTAATTCATTTTTTCTAGTGTCATTTGCATTCTTTCTCATCACTTTTCTGTATGTTTTAGTAATTTTCTTTTTGTTTTCCCTAAAAAGTGCAATTAGTATTTTTAAATTTATGACAAAAAATCAAATTTGAATTAATAGCAGTTTAGCATAAAGAGCATATCAAATTCTGCTTTCATACAGCTTTGCTTACCCTTGTTATTTCATAAGTTATATCTTTATACAGTGTGTGCTTATTAAGGTAGATTTGAAGTGATCATCTTATGCTTTTGCCTTGTGAATCACTCACTCACACACACACACACACACACACATGTATATGTGTATATATGAAAATGAGAGCTGAAAACCAAAAAGAAAAGTAATACTGGCTTTTGCATTTATCTTTGTTGTTATCTGTACATTATACAGAATATCGCTGTGAATTTCTTGGAGTTGATTCTACTTGAAGTCCATTGATCTTTGTAGATGTATAGCTTTATCATGTTTGTTTTCAGCTAATATCTCTTCAAATAGTCCTCCTGCCACTATCTCCCCTTCCTCTCCTTTTTGGAGTGTCATTTTGTTTATGTGGCATGTTTGATGGTGTCCCATAATTACCACAGGCAACTCATTTTTCTTCACTCTCTATCTCTGCTCCTCAGAGTGGATCATTTCCTATGGCCTATCTTTAAGTTCAGCGATTTTTTCTTTTTCCTATTAAATCTCGTGTTGAACTTGATTGGTGAATGTTTTTTTTCAGTCATAGTATTTTTTATTTCTAAATTTTCTATTTAGTTACTTTCAATAATGTCCATTTATTTAATGATAGGCTTTATTTGGTGCATCATATTTCTCCAGGTTTCCTTTAGTTTCCTTTCAAAGGACTAAAGGAAATTTTCTATAATTTCCTTTAGTCCTTCAAACATATTTGATGGTTAAAGTCTTTGTCTAGTAATGCCGATATTTGTGCTTCCTCAAGGATACTCTTCCTTCATTTGTTCATGTAAATGGATCATATTTTCTTGTTTCTTTTCATGTCTTGTAATTTTTTGTTGAAAACTGGGTATTTGTATATTTGAATACAATATGTGATAACTCCTGAAATCAGATTCTTCTTTATCCTCATTGTTGTGTTGTATTTGTTTGTTCAGTGACTTTTAAAAACTATTTCTCAAAGACTATCTCATTTTAAATGTGAGTTTACTTAAGTTATTCCCAATAGTTTAAGTGGTTAGCTAATGATTTGATAGAAATTTATGAATACAAAGAAAATTGCTGATATTTGCAGGCTGACTGTGTGTTTACATGTTGCTGTTCCTTTCAATGCAGGACTAGATGGTGCCAAGAATGAAAGAGAAAAGAGACTTGGATCAGGGGACCTCACTTCTCAGAGAAGTGCAGGCAAGTTTATTTAGAGCTGTACTTCTTTTTATACCTTATATATGCATGTGACAAGTCTTGTTCTATTTTCTAATGTCCCTTTATGTTGCTTATCACTTTTGGCAAGGTCAGCTAGTTCTTGCTAGCCTAAGCAATCTTGTTTTGTTTCTTTTAACAAAACATGCTGTGTTAAAAACATTGTCTTCTTTCAAGTTTAGCCAGACTGTTTATCCTTGGACCTTGATGCATACTCCCTGGTCTTTACTTATGCCTTTGAACACTTTGAAGGCTGTTTTTCCATCATTTAGGCACTCCAACATTTATCCAGTTCATTTAGAACCCTGTCTTAGTCTTCAATTCTTTCATAGAATCTAAAAGTCACTCAGAGGTTAAAGCTAAGAATCTTCTCAGGTATTTTCTGCACATGTACCTTTTCCTATGTATACATGTGGTTTCTAGATTTCCTACTCTATGCAAAAATTTTCAAATCACTTTTACCTCAAGTATATCTCACCCCAGTCTCTTCCTTTCCAGGCTTTCCTTGGTTGCTTGCCCTATCTTTCACCCCTTCCCCTAGAAAATTCAACTAATATGCTTGCTTTTAAGTATTTTTGGCAGATTTTGGTCAAGTGGGAATGATATTCTTCAGAAAATTCTGAGATGGGTAACAATTACAAGCCTCTGAGCTGATCCCTCAGGCAGTTGCCAGAAAGTTAAAAACACACCCCATATTTGCTAGAGAATATGATTGATACTTTCCCCTGGAACAATTAAGAAGTCCCAGGAATGTGGGCCAATATACTTTGGGTGGTTTGGAGCTGTAGAATGAGAGATGGTAGATATTTTAGTTTGTTAAAGCTGATAAAATGCAATATATCAGAAATGGGTTGGCTTTTAAAATGGGATTCATTAATTCATGTTTGCACTTCTGAGGCCATGAATAGTTCCAAATCAAGGCATAAACAGGATGATATCTTATTCCTAAAGAAGGGCTGCTGGTGATGTGGTGTTTCTGTGTCACATGAGAAGGCATATGGCATATTGCTTGTCTCAACTTCTGCTAAGGTTTCATTGATTCCAGCTTCTGGATTCAGTGGCTTCCTCTCCTAACTGCTGTGTATTTCTCTCTTTAGCTTTTGTCTCTCTTAGTTGCCTCTTCTGTGGAATTTTTCTGTGTCTTTTCTCTTCTCTCTGTCTTCTATCCCCTATAAAGGATTTCAATAGAGAATTATGACCCACCTGGCATGAGGTGGGTCATGTTTCACTTTAAGCTAAGAGCCCACTCACCAAAAGATCCTACTTAAAATGGGTCCACAACTACAGGAATGAATTAGCTTTAAGAACAAGGTTTTTAGGGGGGATATACCACAATAAACAGTCAAAGCAGGGCAGTAAGATGAAATGCCACAGCATTCACCAACCATAATTTAATAGTTTCTTTCTTTATTGAGCATTTCCATGAACACTGGATGTTTTTTATTACATCATTGAGGTCTCAAAATCTTGATTCTTTATGATGGTTTTTGACAGTTTAATCAATTCTTTAGTGAAAGGATGAAGTTTTGGAGTTTCCTACTGTGTTATTTTCACTGACATCTCTGAAAGAGATTTTGAAATTAATGATATCTATGTCTCATAACATTATCAATTCAATTCTAATTCACTCATCAATTCAGTTGTTTTACAAGGGGTAGTATCTTTATTTGATGGAACATAAAATAAAGATAGTATTTGGATATGTGAACACATAGACTCTACAAAATAATCTCAGTGGTATGTTGTTGACCACATCTGTGTAGCAAATGTCTTTTATCTGAGCCATGCAGATTAAAACAAAACAAAAATTGGAAGTTTAATGTTTGCAAATGGGACAAGTACTTTGGTTTCTCTTAGTCAACAACTACTTTTCTACACTGAGTTATTTTTTTTATTTTTTTTTTTACCTACACTGAGTTATTGATACAGTTCATATTGTCTATCTTCCATCCAGAGGAATCTAAGGTTTTGATCATTGCTCTTTTAAAATACTGCATCATTTAATGTTTGAGATTTATATGAGGATTTTAGTTTCTAAAGCTAATTACCATGTGTTTAATAGTTACATATATGCCTTAATACATAATAGGATAAATTTAGCCTCTCTTTAAATCCTGGCAATTACAGATATTAAAATAAAAATTAAAGTTTGTTTGTCAATCCACCTTTCTCGGTATTGATGAGAAACAATATTGATGATCAACATTGATGATGGGTGTAATATGTTGAGTGGTACCCAGCTATGGAAAAATCATCAAAATACTGTTTTGGGGTCTAATGATGACTAAATGAAAATTTAAAGGAAAATAGGTTAGTGATATGACACTATTTAGGTTTGATTGAAGGAGATAATGTAAGCTTGCTAAATTATTATCTTTCATAGTAGATATCCAACATATCAACATTGGAAATGATAAACACCTAAGAAAATTTTTTAGAAACAACAATGTAATCATAATAAAACATAAAAGCAGAAACAGTATCCTCTTTTATTCTATCTACATTTGCTTCATGAACATGTGATTTGGACAATGGGAATGGGGATGCTGAGAGAGAGAGTGGGGGCAGTTTCTTTTCATGGTGTTACATTCTATACATGTAATTGTTCAATCATTCATTTGTATGGTTTACCTTATTAAGAAAGTCTTTTAAAAATTATCACAATTTCCTCTGTAGTTCTCCTTTATTCCCCAGTGTTCAGCCTTTTCAATGTCTAATTGGGAAATATTTTTTTTTTTGCCATCCAAAGTTACCTTAAAGAAAGAAAATAATATTAAGTAATCTGTCACAGTTTTCCTATTTGGCTTGTTGCTCAACCATATTTAAAGGCATTGCTTGTTTTAACTTATTTCACCTGGATGTGTATTTCATATGGGTGCTTTATAAAATAGCGATTTCTAAGTTTTTCTATGCCTTTTTGTCCATATTTATTGTGAATATGTTTAAGCATGAAAGGAAATTGGAAGAGAAAATCAATTTGTAATCCATTTACCACTACCATTAACTCAACAACAGATAAAATACACTATGTGTGTGAGTCTGATAGAGTTTAAAGTGCTAGAACATTTGAAAATAATTTGCAAATATCATTAAGCATCACTCACTTAATATTTCCAGATGATCTCATAAATCAAAACATTATCTTAGTAAAAATTATATAATTTTAACACCTAAGAAGAAATAAACACAAAAATTACTGCCAAAATAGAAATGCATAATTTATTTTCTCAGTTAAAATAACCACACTTATCAGAAAGAGGTATTTTATATACTATAAAATATCAATTTTTTTTCTCTTCTCTTTCTTCCTCTCCCTCTCCCCCTCTTTCCCCCTCCCTCCCTCTCTCTCTGTTTCCAGACTGCAATCAGAATATCAATTTAAGATTTCTTTAGATTTCCATAATAATAATTATATTAATGATTAAATCTTCTTCAATGTTATGAACTTTTGAAAATTTAATACTAAGACCTCTTTAAAGATATGGTTTTCACTTTGTAACCAAGAGATATGTGGGATAAATATTTGACACAGTAAGACTATCATTCCCTAAATAATTTTCCTCAAGTGACAGTAAAATTATTCGCTGAAGCTAACAATATCTTTATCCTACTGATTGTGCACCTGAATATTTTTTGGAGTGCATGTTTGCTCTGTGCACAGATCTTGTCAATTACAAAATAATAGCAAACACTGAAATTGTTGCTGTGGCTTTATCTTATACAAATTATATAAATACACAACTTTCTGTCACATTTCCAAAATGTTATTGATTCTTCTTATAATTATTTCCAATATAGATTTCCTATTGAATGGCCTGGATGGACAAAAACAACCTCACAACAATGAATGAATTCATTGTTATGGGAATCACAGATCATGCTCAGCTGAAGATTCCAATATTTGGGCTCCTCTTTATAGTTTACATGGCCCCAGTGGTGGGTAACCTGAGCTTAGTCATCATCACCATTATGGACTCCAGGCTGCAAACACCCATGTATTTTTTCCTCAGACATCTGGCCTCCACTGACCTTGGTTATTCAACAGCTGTGGGACCCAAATTGCTATTTAATATTCCTGCAGATCAACATACAATCTCATTTAATGCATGTGCTATACAACTCACTTTCTTCAGTATTTTTATTTCTAATGAAATTTTCATTTTGTCAGCAATGGCCTATGACCACTATGTGGCCATCTGCAACCCTTTTTTCTACACAGTCATCATATCACAAAGAGCTTGTCACCTGCCAGTGGTGAAAATTTATCTCTAGTTTTTTTT
>PVIY010063042.1:0-10638 GCA_004026745.1 Myrmecophaga tridactyla | reverse complement strand
AGTTCCTTTCCTTGGCATCCAAGACCCTTCTGGACCAGGGTGCCAGGTGGCCTTGGGCAGGTGAGGTCGCCCGGACCTCAATTTTATCACCTGGGTAATGGGGAGACGGGGACTCGAGATTGAAGGGAGTCCATATACGCCACGGGCTTAGCCAGGGCTCCACAGCGCCCCTCCCGTGACCTGTGACCTCTAGCGAGCCCACTTCTGACCTTTGACTTCAGTCCCAAGCACTCGGCCCAGCACCTTTTCCGACCTTCCCTCATGACCTCTGACCCTACGGACGCAGTGGGTGGCGCATGCGCTCGGAGAATGCCGGCCGCCCCGCGCGCCCGCTACACGCTGAAGGGCACAGAGGCCGCGAGCCCTGAACGGGCCGAAGTGTAGCCCGGGAGCGGAGCCGGCGGGGCCGACGGAGGCACCACACTCGCCCCCGACACCGCACTGCCCAGGCCTGGCCTATCCGCCGAGCCCTCAACACCCACCTTGAATCGCTGCCGCTCCTTCCCGTGCCGGGCGGGCCTGGCAGTCGTGAGGCGGAGCCACACAACGGGACGCTGTCATTGGGCCCGCTGGCTTCTCCTTTTCCGCTCTGACCCAAAATATTGTGGTCTGATTGGCCAGTGGCGCTGCCGAAAGGGCGGGATCCCGAAATATCTTTTCTCTGGTTGGCTAAGGGAGAGAAGGCCCTTGAAGTCCTGTAGGGCGCCGCCATGTTGCTTCGGAGAAGCCAATGAGCGAGTAGTCGCGGGCCTCTGGAGGCGGGACATCCGGGGCGTGGCTTTGAAAGCGCTTGGGAACCTGGCTGCGTTCGGGGACCTTGGCCAGGGCGGGCGGGAGGCGGGGAGGGAGGACATGCGGGGAGCGAGGATACCCGGGACGGTGCAGCCTTCGACCTGCCCGGGCCGGAGGACAGGGGCCGGGCGGGGCCGACTCTGCGGGAATGCATGCTAAAGGGGCTGGTAACCTTAGTGCGAAGCGCGGCGGCCGCGATTCGGCGCGCAGTCCGAGCAGCCCTGCGCGGCATGCTTCATTCATCCTCTCGGCAGCCCCACGTGGAGGAACCATTATTTCCACTTGACACACGAGGAAACCGAGTCACCAGGACGTTCAGTGACTTCCGCCAAGCCGCAGGGCTGCGACGCGCGGCGGCCTGCCTGCACCTGATCTCTGGGACTCGCGAGCCCGTCTCTCCACCAGCCCCCAGATCTGTATTTCCTCCCAGTGACTTCTGCGGTGGACGGACGCTCGGAGCTGCGGGCCCTGAGGAGGCCCCGAGGCAGTCTGCCCGCGTGCAGGGAGAGGCGGGGGGGGCGGCTCAGGGGAGGCTTCCTGGAGGAGGTGGGCAGAGCCTCCTCTGAGCGACTAAGGATCCGGCGCTGAAATTTGTGGGTCCCTAGAAGGGGTGTGGACCCAGGAAGCTCCGAGGCTGCAAAGGGCTGGCTGCGGGTCCTGGGGGGACATGGGGGTGCGAGGCCCTTGCTGGAGGTAGATGGCGGCCTGCAGACATTACTGTGTGGGTCGGGGAAATTTTGCAGTCAGAGTTATCAAGACTTGCTCAAAGATGACAGGGATTTTGGCCTTGGTTGCTGAGGGTGGGGGCATTCCATTGTATAGGGGCCCCGAAATGGAGAAGAGGATGAGTCCAGTGTGGGAAGAGGTGAGGGGAAGGTGCCAGGGACCAGCCGCATGTTGGTGGGTGGAGGAGGGCCAGAGGGAAATGTATTCAGAGCTTCCCAGAGTCCGGGGTGCAGGACAGTATCAGCGTGGCCTGGCCGGAGATGGGGAGAGAGAGAAGCAGCTTCCCCCCAATCAAACTGGAGAAAAGGCAGGACACCTGGGGCTCAGGAGCCACAATTGGTATTTATTAAGCCTGATGCTGGTCCCCAAATGCCCTCATAACAGTCTCAGGAGGTAGCAGTTATCACTTTAATGATGGAGAAATAGGCTCAGACAGTGCCGGGACAGCCAGGGTCCCAGTGGTT
This sequence comes from Myrmecophaga tridactyla, assembly GCA_004026745.1. Taxonomy (NCBI): domain Eukaryota; kingdom Metazoa; phylum Chordata; class Mammalia; order Pilosa; family Myrmecophagidae; genus Myrmecophaga; species Myrmecophaga tridactyla. The sequence goes on along the minus strand of PVIY010063042.1, from coordinate 8,656 downwards.
CCCTGGAGTGCCCTGGGATCTTGTCTAGATCATTCCCAGGAACCACTGGGACCCTGGCTGTCCCAGTTCCACAGGAAACTGGGCGGCTCCGAGGTGCCCACCTCTCTTTGCTTCTCCCAGGACACGTGGTTGGGGTAGGGGCAGGGAGGGCGGGTCACTAGCTGTTCCCAGAGCTCCCTGACATTGGCCCATCCTGGTTGGACGGCAGCAGAAGAAAAGACCCAGAGGGAGGAGGGGAGGCCCTGGTCCTGGCCACGCAAGTTGCTTTGCAGCCTCGACAAATCTCTTCCTCTGTGCGCTGGCCTCCAGGCCTGCAGTCGCGTGCTGCAGGGGGCAGCGGCCTTGGGGTGGTGAGCCTGGGTGGCGGGCTCAGAGCAGGGTGCAGTTGCGGACCTCCATGGCAGCCAGCAGCAGCCTCAGGTTGCGCTGCGCGTAGGGCGGATAGCGGAGGGCACAGAGCTTCTCCAGCCCGGGCCTGCGCAGCAGGCAGGCGCGGTGGTGGGAGAAGGTGTCGAAGGAGAACTTGCCGTGGTACTGCCCCATCCCGCTCGCACCTGTTTGGTAGCACCAGACATGGGCAGTCAGACACATCTGGGTTCTGCCGGGCACAGTCCACCTCACCCCTCTGGGCCTCAGTTTCCCCACCTGGGCTTGATCGTGGCACCTGGCTCATGAGACAGTGTGGGTGAAGGGCTCAAGTCTAGGTGGGGTCCCACAGGGCCTGGCGGGGTGGGGTAGGGAGAAGTGGGGAGGGCTTCCCAGAGCGGGTGAAGCCTGAGGGTGGAGTGGGGGCTGGAGGGGCGCAGGTGGCACCAACTCCTAGAGAGCTTGGAGATGGGTGAGGAGGGTGCATGTTAAGGGACCTGGGAGGGGTTCCAGGTGGCTGGGACTGGGGACCAGTGCCAGGTGGGAAAGGGCGGCCTTGAGAAGCTGTGAGCAAGGGTTGTCATGGGCCCTGGAAGCCGTGGGAGGGTTTCTTTGGGGAGTGGCTCTGAGGAGGAGGGGCTGGGGTAGTGACCCCGCGAGGCGGCAACAGGGGGGACAGCAGTGCTCAGCCCTGATGCAGCCATGTCGTCTGCTCCCAGCCTGCTGGGGGACTCTGGTGCCACTGGGCCACTCTCCACGGAGGGTCCGGGCCCTGGGAGACAGCCTGCAAGCCCTGCTGAGCATTTACTCTGGTGCTGAGTGGATGGAGGGGGGGTGGCGCAGGTACCCCAAGTCATCTGCTCTAGCCACACTGTGATGCCGGCGCAGAGAGCCCTCAGCCTGACCAGGATGCTGCTGGATAAGATCGGAGGCTGGGACTTGGCCCAGGTGTTGGGGCTGCTCTGGGGAGGGGGTCTCCACTCTCCCGGCCCCTCGCAGGGGCAGTGGGCAGCGGGCAGCGGGCAGCAGGCCCAGTTCCAGCCGGCATGAGCTACCCCGGGCTGGACTGGGGTCCATAGGGAGGGCGTTAAAGGCGCCCCACGGGATATAGGGAACCCGGTCTTCGGGGGGCTGCCGGGCAGGGACGGTGCCATCGCTCTGGGATTAAAGGGCACACCCCGGATTGTGTGTCTCAGGCTCCACATAGATGTGCAGATGTCCAGACACTGGTCTGGAAATTTCCGTCCCAGGCGAGGCGGGAGCTGGCCGGGGGTGCTGGGTGGGACGAGCTAGCGGTAGGGGCAGGGCAGGGCTGTGCCCACACCTACCCACGCCGCCGAAGGGCAGGGAGGTAAGAGTCAGGTGCATGAAGCCGTCATTCCCGCAGAAGCCCCCGCTGCTGGTGTGGGTCAGCAGCCGGTCCACCACCTGTCGGAGAAGCAGCCATGAGGCCGGCCCCCCATGCCACCCCCCGGGGTCCCCCAGACTCTGTCCAACCCCTGGGGACCCCAGACCTGCTCCAGGGTCAGCTCAGCTCATCCCACCCGTCTTGTCTCAGTGTGCTGGCTGAAGGTGGGCGCCACGGGCCGGTGGCAGGGGGTGGCGGCTGGGGACACAGATCCAGGCCCCGGGGGGGGGGGGGCAAGACACCCAGCGTTGCCTGGGGACACAGTGAGTGCCAGGTTGTCAGGGCAGCATCCCAGGGGCGGGGCGTGTCTGCTGAGGCTCCAGGGAAGGACAAGAGTCATCAGGCGAAGACAGGAAGAAAGAGCGTCCTTGGCAGAGTGCGTGTCGTGGGCAGAGAGCGGGAGTGGCTGGGGGCCTGTGTGGGTGCCATCGGCAGCAGGGGCTCCAAGGAGGACATTTAGATGCAGGACAGTCAGATTTGTAATTTACAAATGTGAACTTGGCCTTAAAGAAGGACTTTGCTTGTGTAAGATGAATGGACAACACTCACTGAGCAAAAATGTCACCATCTCATTGGAGTTCATGTGACCCTCTGACAAGGGCTTTTCACGTGGTGGGCAGGGGCCACCATGCACGGGTTCTGACGCCACTGTCACACTGAGACAAGCGTTGACAGCAGCAGCAGTGGAGGGTGGATCAGAGAGCGTGCGGAACTCGTGTCTAGGCGTGTTAGCGAGTGTGTGTGCACCGGGCCAGGGCTGGCGTCAGAGAGGTTTGAAACCCACCGTGCCAGATGACCCTGCTTCTGGAAAACCTACATAGCATTTTCTAAAGTTAGAGTTACCCAGGACTCCTGAGAAATGGCCAATTCTAGGGCCAGGGCGGGGGCCATACAAGCTGAGCCTGGAGCCTCCGGCAGAGCCAGAAGATAAGGCAGCGGTGGGAAAAAACAACAATGTGGGGGGCAGCGGGTCTGTCACCGGGCACAGGGGCCCCTAGCCCCCCAGCCTGTCAAGGGGGTGACAAAGAAGGAAAGACAGAGAAACTGTCACAGACCAGAGGAGACCAGGGGACCTTGGGCCCAGGCTGAATCACGGAGCAGACGGCACATGGGTGGGACACGGGCGCCATCCAGATAGAGTCTGAGAGTGACAGAGCCGTGTCAGTGTCTTCGTGTCGAGGTGACGTAAGGCCCACAAGTGGGGATGCCGGGGCGGGGTCTGTGGGATTCTCCCTGTCTTAGTAACATTTCCATAAATTAAAAATCACTCCAAAAAAAAAAAAAAAATCCTTAAATGGCACGGTCCAGCCAGGGAGGAATTGCATGAGAGCCGGGGGAGAGAGGGGTTGGGGATCACGGGGGCCTCTAGGTGTGTCCTGAGCTGAGGGTACACACCTGTGTGTTCTTGAGGCTCCCTGGCTGCCCCCACGGGCTGGAGCAGGGTGCGCTCGGGTGCCCCCACCTTGCACCCTGGGCCCTGCTAGCTGGGTGGCATGCTGAGAGTCCTTCCTCGAGCCAGGCAGAGAGGCAGGAGCCCTGCAGCCGTGAGGGCTGGGTGTGTGACGAGGGCCGGGGGGGGGAGGCCCGGGCCCTGGAGGAGACGGCAGGGACAGAGCCCGCAGGCCAGCAGCCCTGAACTCTGGAGGGACCACACCCCATCCGCCCCCTCCAGGCACCCTCCACCTCTGCAGCTTCTGCTCCCGGCCACCCCCACTCCGGGCCCCACCTGGCTGCTGTTGGAGAAGACATAGAGGGCCAGGGGCTTCTCCCGCCGGTTGATGAAGTCGATGGCCTCCTCCGGGCCCCTCACGTTGACGATGGGCAGGATGGGCCCGAAGATCTCCTCCTGCATCACCGGCTCCGTCTCCTGCACATCCACCAGCACCGTGGGGGCTGCCGGGGCCACGCACGGCTCAGCTCCGGGTCCACGGCCACGAGACACCCCCCCAGGTGGTGGGCCGGGGAGGCCCCAGGGAGCCAGGGCTCCAGGCCGCGGGGATGGTCTGGGGAGACCGTCTCCCTGCAGCCCCCAGCAGTGCCAGGAGGGGCTTCCCAGCCAGGCCGGGGCCTGCGGGGTCTCACACTCGGGGGCCGAGGGCATCACGGAACGTGGCGTCCCAGTGACCACGTCCCAGGACGTGAGAGCAGCTGCATCGAGGCAAGCCACGGGGCCCCGTGGAGATGAAGGGTCTGCTCCATGCCACAGAAGAGCAGACGCTCAGGGTGGCCCCCTCCACCAGGCCAGAGCCAGGGGCATCGTGGGTCCCTGGAGGCTGAGGGTCCCTGCCTTGGGGCTCAGCAGACGAGGGTTGGAAGCCCAGACGCTCAGCTCAACGGGGCCGTAGAACCCCCATCCCGCACTTAGGACACCCAGAGCTGGGGACCCAGACTGGATGAGCCGAAGCACCTAGTGGACCCCTGCCCGTCCAGGCCGCCAGCGGGACTCACCGATGTAGCGCTCGCTCTCATCGCTCTGGCCGCCGATGGCCACCCGGCCGCAGCCCAGCAGGCCCTGCAGCCGCTGGAACTGCTTCTCGTTGATGATGCGGCCCAGGTCCGGGGACCTACGGGGATCGTCGCCAAAGAAGCGGGCGATGGCGCCCTGCAGGGCGGGCAGCAGCCGCTCCTGCATCTCGGGGCTGCACAGCACGTAGTCGGGGGCCACGCAGGTCTGGCCGGCGTTGAAGCAGCGGAACCAGACCACGCGGTTGGCCACGGTCTGGGGGTCGCAGTCGTCATCCACGTAGCAGGGGTTCTTGCCTCCCAACTCCAGCGTGACGGGTGTCAGGTGCTTGGCCGCAGCGGCCATGACAATCTTGCCTACGCGGGGGCTCCCTGGACATGGAGAGAAACCGGGGTGGCCCCTCTGTGGCTTAGACTGCTGAAGGCCTTGGCCTGGGGCCCGGGACCCCCAAGGGGCTTTGCTCTCTGCCCTGGGCCTCCCGTATGAGGTGGGGGAGTCGGTTGGAGCCAGCCCTCTCCTGGCCTCGCCTGCCAGTCGCTCACCCCCGGTAGCTCTGACTTTGTCCCCTAGATCAGTCCCCAGCGAACAAAGCAGCAAGTCAGAAGCCAGGCTTTCTTCTTTCCTTCCAGAAGCCGCCTTGGAGGCCCTGCTTGTTAGAACCTCAGGAGCCCCCTCAGCTCCTCACCTGTCTCTATTTCTGATCCTGGACCCACTTTTGCAGGGGAAGCTTCATAAATGCTGCATTGCACCCTCCCCACCTCCCCACAGAATCTTCTATGGCTCCCTATGGCCCAAGAGCAGAATCCAGCTCTTAGCCTGGCCAAACCTGAACCTGGTGGTCCTGCCCTGCCCCCCGCCCCACTCCTCCCTTCCCCTCAGACCCTCTGCTCCCAGCAGCCCAGCCCGAGCCAACTGACCCAGACTTGGCCCTACAGAGGCCACACGCCTCTGTGTCTTGCGTGGCTGTGACTTGCGTGCATCTCTCCCCCAGGGGCCTTCCCTACCCTCCTGGGCCTCGGGACACTCAGCTCCCTGCCTGGCCTTGGCGTCCTGTGCTGCCCATTCTGTTGGAATGGCCCTTGTCTTCTCCCTGCCACCCCTGCCTGAGGGAGCCAAGGCTTTAAAAAGCCCAGTGCTCCGGCCCTTCACTGCCCTGCCCTGCCTCCTCCCCATTCGCCCCCTCCCCCATTTCTGTGCCTGGAGGACTCTCCCTGGAGGCCCGTGGCTCCCCCACCCCAGCTCCTCCATCTTTGCTCAACATCTCCTTTCCAATGAGGCCTTCCTGACCTCCTGCCTATCCTCCCCCCACCTCCCCAGCTCTGCCCCTGAGCCACAGGGTGAGAGCATTTCTGACATGCCGGGTAACTTCTGGTACCTTCCTTGTCTACCATCTGTCTCCCTCGCTGTGGACTCCATAAGGGCACGGATTTTGTCTTGCTGGTCCTTGCTTTAGCTCAGCGTCTTGCATAGAGCACATGCTCTCAGTAAATGGTCATTAAGCAAATGAATGAGTGAGTGAGTAAATAGATGAGCAAGTGAATGAGTGATTGAATAAGTGAATGAATGTGTGAGTGAATGAGTGATTAAACAGATGAGTGAGTGAGTGGATGGATGGATAGATGGATGGTTGCTTCCCAAGGGCTAGGAGCTGTGACAAAGGGTCTTGTACATTTTTTCATTTATCCATGTTTAGGGATTGCCCCATTTTACAGATAAGGAAACTGAGGCCTGGAGAAGTTGAGGATCTGTGGCCTCCCCCACAAGATGTCCCTTGGCAATGGCCTGGGAGCCTCTTAGGATCTGGCCTTATCCATGGAGGGCGTATGTGCCTGCACTTCTGGTCTTGGGGGCTGGGGTACAGTGCCCACCCCAGGGTGTGGGGAGCAGAGGCAGGCAGAGCTTTCCCTGGGCTCGAGCAGGGTCTGGGATGAGAAAGGTCAAGTTGGCATCCGGCCCCGCTCTGAGGTGGACAGTGTGTGCCACATGGGAGGTGCGTTTGTGATGCAGGCCCAGCCACTGTCCCCTCTCTGCCTTCTCTCTCCTCCCAAGTGCTACTGGGGCCGCAGCTGCTAAGCAGGGCCCTGCATGTCAACGTTCAGGGCTCAGGGCCCGTGTACCTGGCCTTTTCATCTCTTCTAGAAACTCTGTCCTGGTCCCTCGAAGCCCGTGGTGTCAGGGCCAGCAGGCACATGGCAGGGTGAGGACAAGCGGCCACTGGGATCAGCTCCAGGGTGCTCACCGAGGACATGGGTGCAAATCCCAGCCCGTTCACCTCGGCCAGTGGCAGCCCTGATGGGGCTGGGACAGCAGCGGGGTTTCACAGATAAGCGGCTAGCCTGGAGCTCAGCGAGAGGCATGGCTAGGACGCAGCCCCTCCTGGAGGCCCAGGGCTGCTCCCAGCCTGCTCCAGAGAGGGAAGCTGTTCCATCAGGGGGCCCCGAGGACACCCATCCAGTGCCTGCCTCGGTCGAGGCCTCCCAGCTGTCCGTCCACTGGGAGGGGAGGAGTCCAACCTCTCTCGGATTTGGGGACAAGACCCCTGAGGGAGGGGCCTAGGTCTCCAAGGGTCCCTTTCTCCCTCCCCACCCCAGGCCCCTCTCTGGCCTCACCAGTGAAGAAGATGTAGTCGAACTTGTTCTCCAGCAGCTGTCCCGTCTCCTGGGGCCCGCCCAGCACCACGGCAAAGCAGCTCTGCAGGGTGGGATGGCGGTGAAGGCCTCTCTCTGGCCCCAAAGCCTGGAGAGCCCTGCAGATGCCTGCCCTGCCCTGGCTCAAGCCGGGGGCCGGCTGAGGGCTGTGTGCCGGGGCTTGGGGGTAGGGGGACGAGCAGGTCCCCAGAAGGCACAGACCAGTCCAGGAGAGGCTGTGGGACCTGCCAGGGAACAGGCTGCCCTCGCCTGCTCCTCACAGTATAAGTGTGATCGCTCTCTTTCACTCAGAGGGAAACTGAGGCAGAGAGGGGAGGTGACTTGGCCAACACTGCACAACTTGGGAGAGGCAGAATTGAGGGTAGATCCCAGGTCTGTGCGACAGGCTCCTGCCATGCCCTTCCGTGCCAGGGGCTGCCCAGGCCCCGGGATCTCGGTCTGCCCCACGGCCCTGCCCACCTTGTCCAGGTATCGGGGCAGCATCTCAGCCAGGACCTTTTCCATGTGCTTGCTGATCTCCGACGGCTTCAGCACCACGCAGTTCCCTGCAGGGCAGTGTGGGGAGAAATGAAGACACTGGCTCAGACAGGTGAAGCCATGGGCCCAAGGCCACACAGCCGGGGGTGGGACCAGGCCTCCCTCCCAGCTGGTCCAGGCCTCCCTCTTCCAGCCACTGTATGGGTGGCCACGAGGAGGGGTGGGCAGGGCGGCGGGCAGCTGCTCACCCGCGGCCAGGGCGCCCACCAAGGGCACGAGTGTCAGGTACAGGGGGTAGTTCCAGGGGGCGATGATGAGGACCAGCCCGAAGGGCTCCTTCCGGATGAACGCCGAGTCCAGCTGCGTGGCCTGGACCGAGGGGCGGAGGGGGCAGGGGGGCAGCAGGAAGTCGTCTGAGACCCCAGCCCCTCAGCAGCACCCCCATCCCGAGGCTGCCCGGTGGGGATCCTGTGGTCCCCAAGGCCTCTGCCCGCCCCGGCCCCCCAGGCCGCTCACCAGGTTCTTGGGCACGCTCTCGTCCTTCATCCAGGCCCGCAGGTTCCGCAGGGCCAAGTTCACCTCGCCCTGGCTGATGCTGATCTCAGAGATCTCCGACTCGAACGCTGACTGCGGGGCGGGGCACCAGGGGTCAGCAGGTGGCTGGAGCCTGGGGACAGCACGGCCCACCCGCAGGGTGCTGCCTCCTGCGCCAAGGCCGGCTGGGATGAGCACAGCGACTCGCCGTGGCTCAGTGCGTGCTGGCTGGGTGCAGGCGTGGCACTTGTGACAACAAATATGGAGACAGCTGCCCTGTGGAGCCGACCTTGCAGGCAGGCAACCGTCAACAGGAAAGCGAGAAAATGCAGTACTATATTAGGACGTGATGAGTGCCGTGGAAAAAAATAAAACAGGGTAAGGGGAATAGAGACTGCTGGATTGTGTGTGTGTGTGTGTGTGTGTGTGTGAGCATGTGTGTGAGTGCACCTGAGTGTGGGTACACGCGTGTGAGTGCATGAGCGTGTGCATGCATGAGTGTGCGTGAGTGCATGGCGTACGTGTGAGGTGTGAAAGTGTGTGAGTGCATGCGAGTGACAGTATGTGGCAGTGTGAGTGCACAAGTGTGTGCGAGTGTGAATGGGAGTGTTCCTAAGTGAGCAGGTGAACAGATATGAGTGAGTGTGTGGGCATGTGTGTGTGCACGTGTGCGTGAGTGTGCATGCGTGTGTGCATGTGGGTGTGCTCGCGGATATGTGCGTGTGCTCTGTTTCATACACGATGGTCAGTGCAGGCCTC
>PVIY010063041.1:0-10646 GCA_004026745.1 Myrmecophaga tridactyla | reverse complement strand
CAAGACCCACTTAAATGGGTGGAGACATGTCGTCACCTAATCCAGCTTAACAACCACTCTTGACTAAATCACATCAACCAGGGAGATGATCCAATCAGTTTCAAACATACAGTATTGAATAGAGATTATTCTTCCTTTATGAAATTTATATTAAAACATGGCTTTTCTTAGGGGGCATACTTCTTTCAAACCAGGACATTGGTGTACATTTGATGGCTCACAGTATCATCACATAGTTGTGTATTCTTCACTGTGATCATTGTTTAGAACGTTTGCATCACTCCAGAAAAAGAAATAAAAAGAAAAAAGAAAAAACTCATACATCCCATGTTCTTTATCCTTCCTCCTCATTGACCACTAGTATTTCCGTCTACCCAATTTATTTTACCTTTCGTCCCTCCTATTATTTATTTATTTTTATCCATATTTTTCACTCATCTGTCCATACCCTGGATATAAGGAGCATCAGACACAAGGTTCTCACAATCACAAGTCACATTGTAAATGTATGTCTTTATATAATTGTCTTCAAGAATCTAGGCTACTGGAACACAGCTCAGCAGTTTCAGGTACTTCCCTCTAGCCACTCCAGTACACCATAAACTGAAAAGGCATATGCATATAAAGAATAAGAATAACCTTCAGGATAACCTCTCTACTCTGAAATCTCTCAGCCACTGAAACTTTATTTTGTCTCATTTCTTTCTTCCCCGTTCTGGTCAAGGCTTTCTCAATCTCTTGATGCTGGGGCCTGGCTTATGCCAGGCTTTCTGTCCCATGTTGCCAAGTAGATTTATATCCCTGGGAGCCATGTCCCATGTAGGGGGGAAGGCAGTGAGTTCACCTGCTGAGTTGATTTAGAAAGAGAGACCATATCTGAGCAACAAAAGAGGTTTCTGGGGGTGACTCTTAGGCTTAATTTTAAGTAGGCTTAGCCTATCCTTTGCAGGAATAAGTTTCATAGAGGCAAACCCCAAGATCAAGGGCTCAGCCTATTGATTTGGTTGTCCCCACTGCTTGCGAGAGTGTTAGAAATTCTCCATATGGGGGCATTGAATATTTCCTCCTTTCTCCCCATTCGTCCAGGGGGACTTTGCAAATACTTCTTTATTCACTGCCCAAATTGCTCTGGGATTTATCAGGGCATCACACTAACCTGGGCAAACCAACAAAATCTCACTCCCTAGTCAAGATTCCATGTACTTATTGTCTTCAACTAAACTGACCATAAAAGTTAAATTAGGAAATGCACCACCCAAAATATGAATTTTGCACCAAATTAACATCTCTACCTTTGGTCTCACCTGGAAGTTGAGGTTTTAAAATATGGACCATATCATCCTTTACTCAGTCTTTTAGTATACCTTAGTCCTATCCAGATCACCTTTATTCATATCTCTGATTGAAGTCTGATCCCTTTTTCAGCTTTTTAAACAATTACCAGGCTCCTTTTTATGTGTTGGCCTCAATTCCTAGGTCCAAGGTGGCTGCTCCAGCTCAAGCCATCAGGGTCTCATTCCAGTCAGCAAGAAGAAGGAAAGACAAGAAGGGCATGCTCTACTTTTAAGTGCACTTCCTGGAAATTGCATAAACCTCTTTCACTCAAATCTCTTTGTCCAGAACCTAGTTCTGTGACCATAGCTGGCTGGAGAAGAGGCTAGAAATGAAGACTTCTCTTCTCATGCCTAAGTAGCATGGCCTAGTTAAAAATTTGGGGTTTTATTACTTGTAGAAGAAGGGGAAAATGTATAGTAGGTTCTGCCCACAGCCAGGTACTTGGCATGTAGAAATGCAGAAAGCATTTCCCTACCTTCTTGGCATGTGTGGATCAGTGTGTGGTTATTGCCTCTCAATAGATTGTGTAAACTTGAGAACAGAGGCTGTTGCATTAATTAATTATCTGGGTCTTGGAGAACAAATAGATATACATAGCCTAACTTTTTCTTCTTTTCTGTGTTCTTTGAACTTAGATATCAGGCTAATGATTTTCAGGCTTATTCAGCTGAACTGTGATTAAATAAGCTTTATAAGATGACTTGGGAACCTAACCTTTTTTTATAGCAATTTTTTTTTAACTGTGAAGTCATTTTTAATTCCAAACAGTCAATTTAGAAGCTCAATTTTTTTTTGGCTAGAATAAAGTTGACAGTCCAGACCAGAAAAGGCCATGAATAAGCACTGGGAAGCATGAAATAATTGGCTCATTTGGGGCCTGAAATGAAAACCTACTTGTGTGGGGCAGTAGGTGCCTCAAGAGAGGTAGGAGACTAGACTAGAAAGGCAGGTCACAGCCACGGAAATACTCTTCCTGCTTAGAAATAGTCCCTGGGTCTGGGTGATTTCTCTGTCCTCCTTTACCGTTAGTTCATGTTGGCATTGCCATTATGAGTGTGTGAGTCCTCTGCCCATTTGCCTGCAGATCCCCTGCTCTGTGCTGTGTCATGGGAAAGCTAATCTCTCTAAGCCATATTTCTCATCTGACTGAGCACTGCCCGGGGAGGCACTGGTAGGAGAATCAAGCAGAGAGGAAGGAAGAAACTTCAGCGTATTTTTCTCCCTTCTTTCCCCTCAGGTAGCGCTCTGGCAGCAGCTGTGTGCAGCTCTTCTGTGGATCCATTTCTGCTTGCCAGATCCCCTGAGGTTCTCCTTTTGCCTGATGCTGCCAGCCACTGGGCTGCAGTAATATCACTGTTTCTTTTTGTCCTTCAAGCTTACCAAAGATTATGCCCTCCTGCTGTTGCTAATCTTTAAATTGTCTTTTTGGCTGCCCAACTTTTTATTAGCTATATAACTAATTCCCTGTTTCCTTCTACTTAAATACTTGGATTCTTTTGTTTTTCCATTAGACTTTTGAGTGATAAAATGACCATTATAAAAAACTTGGCACTTTAAGAGAAATTATGGCTCCTAGAACATTTGTTGGGGTGGGGGTGGGGTAGAAGAAATGGGAGGAATGTGAAAGGCGGTCATAGCTTTAGGATGTGCTAATTCCAGTCCCGGCAGTCCTGATATGTCTAGTCGTCGCCAGTGGAGCACATACCCTTCCCAGATTTCCTCCAACCGTATGGCAGTGTTACTTTGTGTTGCCTGAAATTGTGCCAATTAGAGATTCATTTGTTGGCTTGTTAATAACCACCCTCTTTAAAAAGCACCCTTGAAGATTAGGGTGTTATCATTCTATCACCCATCAATGTATGTTTGTTTTATCATACTGATTTTTCTCAGTGTTTCTCGGTGTAGACAAGGTGTGGGTTTTGGAGTGTGGCACCCTGTTTTGATTGAGGCACAGTAGATCCTCCTTCCTAGAGGAGTATTCTAATGTTGGTCCTGTGACTATGTTCACAGAGAAAAGGTTGGTATATTTTCAGAGAAAAGGCAGACTCTATTATATTATTTAATTTTAATTAAAAAATTAGTTAATATTATTTAATTAAGAAAACAAAAACGTGTAAGTGCCAGAAACAAGCATGAAAATAATAACGGTTATCTTTGGGTGATGGAATTTTAGGTTTTTTTCTTTATATGTTGCTTTCAAAGTTTATTACACTGAAAATTATAAGATTAATTTTATAACTAGGACAGTAGATTTTAGGGTAGTATATAGCTCAGAGTTTGGTGGGTATGCATTGGATAAAAACACAGAAAGATAAGTGAAACCATTGCAAAGCAAAGGAAAGGTTTTTTGCTGTTGTTTTTTTCTCTTGAAATGTTACTTAAGGCCAGGTCTCCGAAATAGAAAGGGAACTTTTTTCTTCCTCCTTCTGTTTTTTTAAACTCAGAACTCATGCTAGTGATATTCAGCCTTGTTCAGCTATACTGTGATTAAAGAGGATTTATGGGCTGACTTGGGAAAATAATCTGTTTTTATAGCAATTTTTTTAAACTGTAAAGTCATTTTTAATTCTGTATAATCAATTAGAAGCTAATTTTTTGGGGTGAGGCAACATGTATAAAGTTTCCTTGTTCATTTTTCTGTGCCTAGAGGATAGCATATTCAAGATCTCAACAAATATCTGTGGAAATAGATTAATGAAATATGAACATCTCCCCCAAAGAAGACCATAAACAACCACACACTTACTTTAGTCAGTGGTTGAGCCCCCCAAGTTTGCTCTAAAGCTTGAAAGGTAGAAACACTTACTGCCCCCACAGCCCTCACCGTGAGCACCACAGGGCCAGAAAGACAACTATTAGCATCAGAGAAGAAATCAGAGTCATGGCTTCATGTAGAACTGACCTAAGACTTAGTAGTTGTCTAGTCCAGGAATAGTACGTAACTTTTGAAATAGTCTTTTCATTAGTTAGGATACTCCTGTACTTATCTTTTACTACCCTTTCTTTCCTCCCCCAAGAATTTTAAATTTCTAACTTCCTCTCTGGTATTCCTGTACTAAAATACATTTTCTTCTACTTGTTCATTCAACACATATTTGCTGACAGTGACCTATGGGCCAGGCACCAGTGGATCTCAGGTATGAAGTGATGAACAGAAAAGGCATGGTTCCCATCTAAAAGAGCTTATTGTTTGTGAATAAATGAAAACAGTGATTTCTGCCACATACCTGACATGAACAGTTGACCCGGGAGAATGATTTGCTTGCCGGTTAGATCTTGGAGCTACTTGACTGAGCAAAGACCTCTCCTCTTCTCAGTGATTTGCTTTATCACTTTGGCATCTGAGTATCTGTTTCTCTACTTGGAATAAAATTAAACTGCTTCTTACAGGTGTTTGGACAATGTTTTTAGAACTGTTCTCTTCCTGACAGGTAAACTTTAATGAGCCCTTGTCCATGCTTCAGCGCCTTACTGAAGATCTGGAATACCACGAGCTGTTAGATCGAGCTGCAAAGTGTGAGAACTCTCTAGAACAACTCTGTTACGTTGCAGCTTTCACCGTGTCCTCCTACTCCACTACTGTCTTCCGAACCAGCAAGCCGTTCAACCCACTCCTGGGGGAGACTTTTGAACTGGACCGATTAGAGGAGAATGGGTATCGATCTCTCTGTGAGCAGGTAAAGGAACCTTGGGACTATAACACATTTCATTTTAGAAGAAAGAGGTAATTTTTTTGTTTATCCCTCCGGAAGTTAATGTTTGCAGAAAAGTCAGTCCCTTTTATCCTGGCATTCTTTCTTTTCCTTCAGAACTTGATCACTGGAGGCCTTGGTATTTGCCCACTATTTGTAGTTGTAAAAATGTTAAGTGTGAATTTTGGGTGTTTATCAGAAGTTAATAAGCAACATCTTTTCCTTTTCCTTCCTCCCTTCTTAATTTGAACCTCTGATTTCTTCAAGGTGAGTCATCATCCTCCCGCTGCTGCGCACCATGCTGAGTCCAAGAATGGCTGGACATTACGTCAGGAAATCAAAATCACCAGCAAGTTCCGCGGCAAATACCTCTCCATTATGCCCCTTGGTAAGGCCACTATCTTCCTAAATACTAGTGCTCTATGAATGAAAGGTTTCCTAGCATAGTGGAGGAGCCAGGAGTCTGGAGCTCTGAGAGGGGCATTGAACCCCATTAGCTTTGTGGTTTCAGGCAAGTCTTTTAACTTCACAGCTATCAAATAAGTGAGGAGGTCAGAGAGACTTTTTAAGATCCATCCAGTCATGAACTGTTTATCTTCCTAGGTGTATTTATTTTAGAACATGAATTCTAACGTGCAGTTTTTACATTCTGTCTCTTAACTGGCATCATTTCCCCCCATTACTCTAGCTGTCAGATTAGTTCTCTCTATTGATCAGAACTCTTGTGATTACAAGGTTAAGTTCCCAGACTAGTCTCTTTCCCTTCTCTCCTTCCTCCTCTCTCTTCCTCTACAAGATGAGTTTGGTATTGTTTACGTAATGACTCAATTCCTGGTAAAGTGAAATTTTATTTGAAAAGACCTCATTGAATTACAACTTAATCGTGTGCCAAAATAAAAATGATCAGACCTGGGAAAAGGAATTGTAACTTGCAGTTTTACCTTAGGGGAAATGAGATTATTCAGAAAGTATAGTGGAGGTTCTCACTGTTCTCTTGAAATAGAACAGCCATGTTTGGCCATGTGTGTGCTAAATAGTGACTGCTAGTCTGTAGAAAGCACAAAGCAGATGTTTAGAGAAGAGACCCAGTGGCTCTCCCCAGAGACAGATCTGACAGTAACTTGCCTGATCTCCTGATGGCTTTCCATTTCTTGGATCTAGTCTTTCATAGGGCACAGTTGCAGTTCTTAATGTTACAGTGTGTAGTCTACTTTTTCTATAATTCCCCTTTTAGCTTAAAAACACGAAGTAGTAGGTATAGTGTAAACTAAAAATTAGCCAGAAAAATTCTAAGAATGTTTTGTAAGGATCTTATATAACCAGTGGTAAGATTTCCCTGTATTAAATTAAAAGGAGTGTTAATTCTATCATATCATGGCTAACATGCAAAAAGCTTTCATTAGATGAAAAGTAGGTTAAATGATGGCTTCAGTCTTGATCTTTACTGAGGATCTTTAAAAAGGTTCTAACTGCTTAATTGTCTTTGAAATTAATATTTCAGAAGTATTAGGTTAATATTAATGCTTGGGGTAGTCCACCTAATTTGCATAATTTGATGCCATAGTCAAATTACAGTGCTTTAACTTGTATTAACTCATTTGATCCTAACAATAATTCTGTGAGATAAGAACTATTGTTGCCATTTTTTAAATGATGAAAACGAGGCAGATAAAGGCTAAATTGCCC
This sequence comes from Myrmecophaga tridactyla, assembly GCA_004026745.1. NCBI lineage: Eukaryota > Metazoa > Chordata > Mammalia > Pilosa > Myrmecophagidae > Myrmecophaga > Myrmecophaga tridactyla. The sequence continues at coordinate 3,933 of PVIY010063041.1, read as the reverse complement.
AAGATCACCTTGCTAGTATGTGATGTGGGCATTGAACTGAGGCATTCTGGCTTCAGGGCCCATTATCTTAACCACTCAGTTGTACTTGGAAGGAGGGAGACAGCTGGTCATCAGTTAGAGCCAGGAAAATGACATTGAAGACATCAGTCCAACATTCTCACCGGTGTCTGAAAAGCCAGCTGATTTTAAGGTCATTTGGTGACAAGAAAACCTTGTATAAAATATGGTCCTGTTAACCCCACTTTTAAAAAGTCACAGAGCTGGAGAAAATCCAGTATAGAGCAGTGAAAGTGCCTTTAAGTTTTGGGAGATGGTGGCATTGAGACTGAGTTTCCCTGTGGAATAGACTAAAAAAGTTAGAACTCTTGTATCTGGAAGAAGGCTTATAGAGAAGATAATTGAAGTTTGCAAAGGTATTATTCTATGTGTAGAATCCTTTCATTTCAGCCTGAAAGATTTTCTTTAGTATTTCTTATAGAGCAGGTCTGCTAGCAACAGATTCTCCCAGTTTTTGTTTATCTTGGAATATTTTAGTTTCTCCTTTGTTTATGAAAGATAGTTTTGCTGGCTATGGAATTTTTGGCTTTGCTGGATATAGAATTCTTGGTCTTCTTTCTTTCAGAACTTGGAAGATGTCCCCCCGCTGCCTTCTGACCTCCATGGTTTTTGATGAGAAATCAGCTGTTAAACTTATTGAAGATCACTTTTTAGTTAGTGATCCATTGCTTCTCTCTTGCTACTTTCAAGAGTCTCTTTTTATATTTGGCTTTTGATAAGTTTGATTATAATGTGTGTCAGTGCAGATCTTTTTGAGTCTATCCGATTGATAGTTTATTGTGCTTCTGAGATGTGTAGATTAATGTTTTTCATCAAATTTGAGGGATTTTTGGCCATTATTCCTTCAAATACGTTTTTTGCCCTTTTCTCTCCTCTGTTATGGGTTTCTCATTGTGTCTGTCTTGGTATTCTTTATGGTGTTTCGCATGTATCTGAGATTCTGTTCATTTTTCTGTATTCTTTGTTCCTCAAACTGGATTATCTCAGTTGACTTATCTTCAAGTTTGCCAGTTCTTTCTTCTGCTAGCCCAGAGTTGCTGTAGTGAGTTTTTCATTTCAGTTAATTTACTTTTAACTCCAGAATTTCTAACTGGCTATTTTTTTTTTTTTTTACATTTCTCTCTCTGTTGATATTCTCTAATTGGTGAGGCATTGTTCTCATACTTTCCTTTAGATCTTTAGATATTGTTTCCTTTAGTTTCTTAAACATACTTATAATAACTAATTTAAAGTCTTTGTCTAGTAAATCCAATGACTGGGTTTCCTCAGGGATAGTTTCTATTAACTGCTTTTTTTCCCCCTCCATTATATGGACTTTACTTTCCTGTTTTTTTACATATTGTTTTTTTGGTTTAAAACTGGCACTTTAATGTGACAGCGCTGGAAATCAGATTCCCTTTTCGCCAGGGTTTGTTTTTACTGTTGTGTGTTTTGTTCTGTGAAGTCTGTATTTTTGTGGTACGTGGTCACTGAGGTCTCTTCTCAGTTACCTTAATGATCAACTGATGACTGGACAGAGATCTCTTTAGGTGTCTTGAACCTAAAGAGAGCTCTTTGCTAAGGGACTTTTTGAGTGTATTGGAGCATATCTTTACAACTCTGCCTTAGCATTCATTTCCTTCTTGTGCAGACCTTCTAGATCAGCCAAAAAGGAGAGATTTGGGCCTTCTCAGGTATTTTCTGGGCCTATACACAACTTTGCATATCTGTAGGGCCCTCTTGATTGTCAGGGATTTGTTGAAGCTTTTAAAAGATCTCTACGGACATATCATTTCCCTCTTCTTCTAAGTATTTTGGTCTGTCCCTTGCTTGCCCCTACTGTGATATGGTGTTGCCACCACAACAAGCAGCTGCAGAGTTGAACAGTTTCCGCTGATTGTTTTGACAGTCACTACTGGGGAAGAAGGGGAGGGGCTGTTCGCAGTGATGGAGCTCTGAATCAGGTCAGATGACAAGTTGCTAGGGATGGAACTTTTGGGGAGCTCCATGCCATGCCATTCTGTTCCTCCAGACTTTACTAGGCTGCTTTCACAGCTCTTGTGATTGAGAGACTTGTGGTTTTCAAGGCTACTGCCAAGCTGGGGAAAGGGGAATGCAAATAGGACAAGTTAAATGCCACAGAGCTCATTGTTCTTAATGAGAGCCAGCCATTTCTTCTTGAGTAAATGTTCCTTGGATGCTTAGAAGCCTTTGGTTAATTTTCAGAGTTCTGAAAAATCGATTCTGACCATTTTTCCCAGTGTTCTTATTGTTTTTATTGAAAAGTAGATATGTGGAAGTCCTTACTCCACTGTTCTGTAAGTGACCCTGTTCTCCTTCATATGTTTAAATGGCTCAGTTTTTAGACTTTTACGTTAATGTGAATTTTCAAGAAATAAATATATGAAGGAAGGCAAGCATAGGGAATTCTTCATTTTTCTATCATCCCTGTGAGCTGGAAGGGATGTTCTACAGAACAACAGGTAAATTGTCTGTGTGAAATCTAGGGTTATAATATTGAGCTGTGCAGATATACTGATCTGGTTTTCAATTCCAGCTCTGGTATACATTTAGCTGTGTGACTTTGGACAAGTTATTTTACCTCCCTGAACTCTGATTCCTCATCTGTAATATAGGGATGTGGTTGGTTAAATCATGGCCCCTACTCCAAATGCCCATACCTTAATCTCTGGAACCTGTGAATATGTTACCTTACATAGTGAAAAATGGACCTTGTAGATGTGATTAAGTTAAAGATCTTAAGATAGGGAGGTTGTCCTGAATTATTCTTATGGGCCCAATGTAATCACAGTGGTTTTTGTACGAGAGAGGCAGAAGAATCATAGTCGATGATAGAAGCAAGAGATTTGAGTAATACAAGGAAGGGGCCACGAGCCAAGGAATGCAGGTGGCCTCTAGAAGCTGTTTGAGGCAAGGAAATGGATTCTCCCCTAAAGCCTGCAAAAGCAAAACAGACCTGAGAACCTTAATTTTTTTTTTTATTTGCGTATGGGCAGGAGGCACCAGGAATCGAACTCCAGACCTCCAGTATAGCAGGTGAGAGCTCTGCCTGCTGAGCCACGGCAGCCTGCCCAGAACCTTAATTTTTAAAAAAATATTTTTATTGAGAAACTCCACACACATACAGTCCAACCATATTATACAATGTATGGCTCACAATATCATCACATAGTTGTTTATTGTTCACCACGATCATTTTTAAAACATTTGCATCACTCCAGAGAAAGGAAAAAAAAAAAGAACTCATACATTCCATACCCTTTACACCTCCCTCTCATTGACCCACAGTATTTCAATCTACCCAATTTTTGCCCTTTATCTGCCCCTATTATTTATTTATTTTTTTAACCTTATGTTTTTTTCACTTATCTGTCTATACCCTGGATAAAAGGAGCATCGGACATATGGTTTTCACAATCACATGATCACTTTGTAAAAGCTATATAGTTATATAGTCTTCTTCAAGAATCAAGGCTAAAAAAAAGGAATCAAAGCTACTGGAATACAGCTCAGCGATTTCGGATACTTCACTCCAGCCACTCCAATATACCATCAACTAAAAAGGGATATCTGTATAATGCATGAGAATAGCCTCCAGGATAACCTCGACTCGTTTGAAATCTCTCAGCCACTGATGCTTTATTTTGTCTCATTTCTCTCTTCCCTCTTTTGGTCAAGAAGGCTTTCTCATTCCCATGATGCTGGGTCCTGGCTCATCCCCAAGAGTCAGATCCCATGTTGCCAGGGAGATTTACACTCCTGGGAGTCATGTCCCACATAGTGGGGAGGTCAGTGAGTTCACCTACCAAGTTGGCTTAGGAAAAGAAGCCACGTCTGAGCAACAGAAGAGGCTGAGGGCGGGCCACGGTGGCTCAG